>JXCR01121432.1:149686-172042 GCA_002079205.1 Phalaenopsis hybrid cultivar
TTTTGTAATAGAAGTATGTTATTTTATAAGACGGTGGTGAGACCTGCAATGCTATATGGCGCTGATTGTTTGCATTTAAAAGAGAGGCATAATAATAAGTTAAGTGTTGACGATATGAGAATGATTAGGTGGATGAGTGGCTTTACACTAAGAGACAAAATGCGAAATGAATATATCTGTGATAGGGTTGGTGTAGGTTCTGTGACAGACAAAATTAGAGAAAGTCATCTTAGATGGTTTGGTCACATTAAACGTCGACCATCTGATGATCTGATTAGGAAAGTAGATGTTTTAGATTCGACTTGTGTTAAGAAAGGAAGAGGTAGACCTAAGAAGACTTGGGCTTATTGTATTAAAAATGATCTTAATTTACTAGAACTACATGAAAATATGACGCTAAATAGGACACAATGGAGAAAAAAGATTCATGTAGCCGACCACACGTAGTGGAATTAAGGCTTTGTTGTTGTTGTTGTTGTATGTTATTGATACTCTAAAGTAAACTAAGATGAGCAAGTGCTGACCTATACACACACTTCAATTGATCCCAACAAAAAAATGGGAGATGGGAATGAAGGTGATCTAGTGAATAAATTTTAGTACCAAATGTTGATGGGAAAGTTGATGTACTTATAACATACATGACTATATATTACTTTTGCTATGAGTTTGTTAAGTCAATTTTTGCATTCACCTTATGGGAAAAGCCTTGAAGCAATTAATAAGATTCTTCGATACCAAAATTGTATACCAGGCAATGGGTAACTCTTTAAAAATATCAAACAACATAATATATATACATACACTGATGCAGATTGGGTGGGTTTAATTATTGATAATAGTTCTACGTTGGAATACTTATGTCTGGGGAAATTTGATTACATGACAAAGTAAAAAAACAAAATTTGGCAGTGAGGATTAGTTTTGAGGTAAAATATAGGGCTATGGACAATAGATAATATGAGAAATAATTGTTGAAGATAACTCTTGAAGAGTTGTGAATCCTAATAAACAGGCCAATGAAGTTGTATTGTGACAATAAGTTGCATAAGTATTCTAAAAATTATAGTGTAACATGATCACATAAAATATTTAGTGATTGGCAAACATTTCATTAGAGAAAAGACTAATTTGTGGAGCTACTTGAATACTTTTATCGCGACTAAACAACAAATATCAGATATATTCACCAAAGGACTATTTAGGTCTAGTTTTGAGAACTTTGTAAGCAATTCGGGCATGATACATATTTATGCTCCAACTTGAGGGAAGGTGTTGGCTTTTTAGGAATTCATAATTTAGTATCTTCTTTTGTCAATATTTTTTATTTTTATAATATTATATTTTTTGTAATTTAAATTCCATTCATCTTTTTCTAGCAAGGAAATTTTATGGCATTCGTAATTTGGCAGCCTTCCTCTTATACTTATCATATAAACATTTCTTACGAAAATGAAATGAATAATTATTTTTTCCTTCTCCCAAAAACTATAGATACCATGGTTGGTCTTTGTTGCTTTTCTTCTGCATGAAAATCCCTGAATTTGTAGCTTGGTTGCTATTCATCAATGCCTCTTTCTGGTTATCAAACGCATGAAATATCACCTTTAGNAATATTTTTTATTTACTTAAACTAGGTTTAGCTCAAGTGGTGTTCAAGTTATAACTTATCTGAGTTCAATTCACTCATCTAATGACATTAGGAGGGAGATCCTGAAACTTGCTGAGATTGGATATATAAACAACAACAACAACAATAAGCATTTATCCCACTAAGTGGGGTCAACTACATGAATCGTTTTTCTCCATTGCTTCCTACTGAATGTCGTATTTTCATTTAATTCTAATAAATTAAGATAATTTTTTATACAATATTCTCATGTATTTCTAGGTCTAACTTTGCCTTTCTTAACATAACTTGAATATAAAACAACCACCTTTTTAACCGGATCATTAGATGATTGATGTTTAATTGACCAAATAATCTAAGACGGTCGATGTTTAATGTGACCAAACCATCTAAGATGAATATATCTAATTTTATTAGCCACAGGTGCTACATCAACCCTATCACCAATATATTCATTTTGCATTTTGTATTTAAGTGTAAAGAAACTCATTTACCTAAGCATTTGCATCTTGGAAACACTTGGCTTAATTTTATGCTTCTCTTTTAAAGATCAGCATTCTGCGCCATAAAGCATTGCAGGTCGCACTACCATCTTATAAAAATTTCCTTTCAGTTTAAGTTGTACTTTTCTATCACATAATAGGACCAAAACATTCCTCCATTTCAAACTACCAACTTGTATTCTACTCGTAACATCCCCATCTATATCACCATCATTTTGAACAATATACCTAAGATATTTAAAGCATTCACACCTTTTAGTAATTTGATCACCCATAGTTACAACTTTGTCACTGAGTTACTACTACTAAATTTACATTGCAATTATTCAATTTTAGTTCTACTCAAGTGAAGGCTTTTATACTCCAATGTAGACCTCCATAATTCAATTTTTTTCTGAGCTCTTTCTATAGGCTTATCCATAAGAAGGATATCATCAGCGGAAGACATACACGAAGGTAATCTTCCTGTATATTTCCAGTAAGAGCATCCATAACCAAAGCAAAAAGACATGAGTTTAAAGCCGATCCCTGATGTAGTACAACTAAAATAGGAAAATAATTGGTCAATCCTGCTTCTGNTTTTCTATAGGCTTATCCACAAGAAGGATATCATCAGTGGAAAACATACAGCAAGGTATATCTTCCTGTATATTTCCAGTAAGAGCATCCATAACCAAAGCAAAACGACATGAGTTTAAAGCCGATCCCTGATGTAGTACAACTAAAATAGGAAAATAATTGGTCAATCCTGCTTCTGTTCGAACACAAGTAACAACTTTAGTATACATATCTTTAATGACTTGAATATAAGTCATATCAACACCTTTCTTCTCGAGAACTCTCCAAAGGATATCTATTGAAAATTTATCGTAAGTTTTTTTCTAAATCAATAAAAATCACCTCTCCATAGTAAACCTGACCGCATACATCCAAACATATTACGAGAAATCTTTGTAATACGTCTTAATCTATGTTCAATTACCCTCTCCGATAATTTTAAAGTTTGACACATTANAAAATTTATCGTAAGTTTTTTCTAAATCAATAAAAATCACCTCTCCATAGTAAACCTGACCGACATACATCCAAACATATTATGAGAAATCTTTGTAATACGTCTTAATCTATGTTCAATTACCCTCTCCGATAATTTTAAAGTTTGACACATTAACTTACTTCCTCTATAATTTGCACACTCTTGTGCATCTTAAAAATGGGGACCAAAATATTCTTCCTCCACTCCTTAGGCATCTTTATAGTTTTTAAAATATATTAAAGAGTTTAGTAGGCCAAGAAAGTCTCAAATCTCCTAAATTTTCCCACACTTCAATTGGGATATCGTCAGCTCCTACAACTTTCCACTTATAGTTTCCTTTAAAGCCTCCTCACCTTCTTTTTTACTAATATGATGGTAAAAATGAATTATTTTTTTATATTAACGATATTAAGATCATTAAATCCAATCATATGTTCAGAAACTTCATTGAAATGCTTATCAAAATAACTCACACACTTATTTTGAATAACTTTTTCTAACAAATCACCTTTTGATTTTCATGTTTAATACACTTTACTTGAGTTAAATCTTTACTTTCTTTTCTCTTAAAGCAATAAAAATGATTGATAAAAAAATAAGGTCAAGTAAATCNTTTTTTCTAAGAAATCACCTTTTGATTTTCATGTTTAATACACTTTACTAGAGTTAAATCTTTACTTTCTTTTCTCTTAAAGCAATAAAAATGATTGATAAAAAAATAAGGTCAACTAAATCTCTCACCCATTTTTCATGCTTTAACTGAATTATTTTGTATGAATATTCCTATTATTGTGCAAGATGTACTGAAAGTTCCTAAGTTGAAGAAGGTTATCTTTGAGGAGATGAATGCTCTTTATGAAATGGAAAATGAAAACTAGTTGATCTACCTAGAGGGGATACAACTATAGGGTGCAAATGAGTTTTTACACTCAATATGTTATAAGACTCAACTGGTTACCAAGAGATTCAATCAGATATATGACATNAATCTACCTAGAGGGGATACAACTATAGGGAAATGAGTTTTTACACTCAATATGTTATAAGACTCAACTGGTTACCAAGAGATTCAATCAGATATATGACATTGATTACTTATAGACGCTAGCACTAATCACAATATAAGGCTCACTAAGAGTTCTTATATCACTTGTAGCTAAGCTTGATTGGCCCCTATAATATTTACATATAAAAAAATGTAATCCTCAAAGGCTACATGAAGGAATAAGTGCACATGGATTCACCTCCACGATTTTTGAGAAGTTTGGTACAAAAGTTTGTGAACTAAAAAATTCATTATATAGACTGAAGTAGTCACCGAGAGTGTAATTTAAGAAATTTACTCAGTTTGTTAAAGGTCATGGATATACTTAAGGATAAGAAAACCATACTATATCTCTTTAAACATTCAAACTATGGGAAGTTAACCATGCTAATTGTGCATGTGGACAATATAATTCTCATCAGAGATGACATATATGAGATGAACCTTTTGAGAACTTTCATGCCATCAAATTTTAAGACTAAGGACATATGAGCTTGGAGGTATTTCTTTGGCATGGAGATTGCTCGGTGAAAGAAAGGGATTATTGTTTTTTTTAATAGAAGTATGTTATTTTATAAGACGGTGGTGAGACCTGCAATGCTATATGACGCTGATTGTTGGCATTTAAAAGAAAAGCATAATAATAAGTTAAGTATTGACGATATGAGAATGATTAGGTGGATGAGTGGCTTTACACTAAGAGACAAAATGCGAAATAAATATATCTGTGATAGGGTTGGTGTAGGTCCTGTGACAGACAAAATTAGAGAAAGTCATCTTATAGCATCTGATGATCCGATTAGGAGAGTAGATGTTTTAGATTCGACTTGTGTTAAGAAAGGAAGAATATTGGATGATCCGATTAGGAGAGTAGATGTTTTAAATTCGACTTGTGTTAAGAAAGGCAGAGGTAGACCTAAGAAGACTTGGGCTTATTGTATTAAAAATGATCTTAACTTACTAGAACTACATGAAAATATGACGTTAAATAGGACACAATGGAGAAAAAAGATTCATGTAGCCGACCCCACGTAGTGGAATTAAGGCTTTGTTGTTGTTGTTGTTGTATGTTATTGATATTCTAAAGTAAACTAAGATGAGCAAGTGCCGACCTATACACACACTTCAATTGATCCCAATGGGAATGAAGGTGATCTAGTGAATAAATTTTAGGACCAAATGTTGATGTACTTATAACATACATGACTATATATTACTTTTGCTATGAGTTTGTTAAGTCAATTTTTGCATTCACCCTATGGGAAAAGCCTTGAAGCAATTAATAAGATTCTCCGATACCAAAATTGTATACCAGGCAATGGGTAACTCTTTAAAAATATCAAACAACATAACATATATACATACACTGATGCAGATTGGGTGGGTTTAATTATTGATAATAGTTCTACGTTGGAATACTTATGTCTGAGGAAATTTGATTACATGACAAAGTAAAAAAACAAAATTTGGCAGCGAGGATTAGTTTTGAGGTAAAATATAGGGCTATGGACAATAGATAATATGAGAAATAATTGTTGAAGATAACTCTTGAAGAGTTGTGAATCCTAATAAACAGGCCAATGAAGTTGTATTGTGACAATAAGTTGCATAAGTATTCTAAAAATTATAGCGTAACATGATCACATAAAATATTTAGTGATTGACAAACATTTCATTAGAGAAAAGACTAATTTGTGGAGCTACTTGAATACTTTTATCACGACTAAACAACAAATATCATATAGATTCACCAAAGGACTATTTAGGTCTAGTTTTGAGAACTTTGTAAGCAATTCGGGCATGATACATATTTATGCTCCAACTTGAGGGAAGCTGTTGGTTTTTTAGGAATTCATAATTTATTATCTTCTTTTGTCAATATTTTTTACTTTTATAATATTATATTATTTGTAATTTAAATTCCATTCATCTTTTTCTAGCAAGGAAATTTTATGGCATTCATAATTTAGCAGCCTCCCTCTTCTACTTATCATATAAACATTTCTTACTAAAATGAAATGAATAATTATTTTTTCCTACTCCCAAAAACTATAGATATCATGGTTGGTCTTTGTTGTTTTTCTTCTTCATGAAAATCCTTGAATTTGTAGCTTGGTTGCTATTCATCAATGCCTCTTTCTGGTTATCAAACGCATGAAATATCACCTTTAGATTATACTTGTTCGGTTTTGCTTTATGCTCTTGATATTACCCATTTCTGACGTTTCACTAAGCTTTTGAGTCAATTAACAATAGTAAAATTAGACTTTGTTTGTTTTGATTACTTTTTTTTTAAACCAAAATTGGCTACTTTCCTCTAGTCAGGTCCTCCATCATGTTCACTTGGGGCAAATACATGATGCATTGTACCTATACGTTCAAAAACAGAAAAAAGACAAGTTAAAATAATCTAGAGATTTTACATACTTGGAACACCAAAACTTAAAAATTACATACATATAGAACCCAAAACCTTAATATCATCACAAAGGAACAGTAAACTTCTCATTTTACCGAAACTGAACTGTCTCCAGCCTATGTTTGTCTTCATCAATCCATGCGTGGGAAATGAAATTCTCCTTGATTTTAGGATGAGTTGGGAAGGCAACGATACAGGAGAGCTATTGATATACATCATTTGTAGTTCTGAGTGCATATTCCAATAACTCAGTTATCGGGAGTTATTGAGAGGTTATTGGGGGTATTAACCTCAATAACATCTCAATAACCTCCCAATAATCTATAAATACCTTCCACAGTTCGCGCTCATATTTTCTGTTGTCATTAGGGGGTTTTGTGTGGTTATTGGGGTATTAACTCCAATAACAGCGACATAACCTTCCAATATCCCTAAATAATCGAAGTACGCACGTAGAGCTGTATGCGTATGACGTAAGTAAATATGCGACGACCGTGATACAATGAAGGACTTCCGCTGTATCACAGGCGATCGCCCGGACGAAGCTTGGCGTCCCTGCGACGAACATAATAATCTCTCGTTTATATAGATGGGATCATGGCATAGCTTCTCCTGCAACCATCTCCTTCCTTCCCCTTCACCCCCTCATCACTGAAACCTCTGCGATGCAGCCAGGACTAATGCTAGCTTGGAAAGACGATGACCGGATTATGGTGTACAAAAATCTCCGATAGTTTCTTCTTTCTACTTCAGTTCCGTTTCTTCCCAAAGCCATTGAGGAAGGTAGCCCTCGTAATTCTTGCAAATCCTGGAATTAAAGAAAAATAGAGAAGAAACAAAATGTGACTTTTCAGGAAATTAAAATCTCATATCATACAAAAACAAACAAACAACTGAGTAATTACAGCTTCCCAAAATTCATAGCTCAATTGTTTCGAGGTATTTGAACTTCGAAGTCACACAATAAATATTAGCAGAAGTACTACAGGAATGATTCCAAAAGTCATGCAACACCTACATCTTTAAACGAAACATTCCCACATTACAACCAGAGCTACTTATTCATCAAGTCATTGAGGGCTTCAATGACGAGGGGGAAAGGGAAGGGGTTGGGGAAGGGCGGGGATGGGTAAAGTTTGTTGCAAAAAAAAAAAAAAACTTGAAATAAGTTAGGAAAATAAAATATCAAAAAAATGTCTTCCACTATGTTTTTTCTTAGGCATCTTCCTCCATGAGAAGTTTAGGTCGAAATCTAGTTGCAAAATAGGTTTCTTCAAACACACGATTTACCCTATCAATGTCTTCAGTCTGTGAATTGTTAGACTAAATATATTTTTACAAGTTATTTAATGATGCTCAAAAAGTCCGCATCGATCATTTATGTGGACTCTATTGGACTTCCTCACATTATTTTCCCTAAGAAAATTTTTATTATTCTTTTCGCGGGCTTTATTCTAGGCACACCAACACATACAATAATCAATCACAATTCACTGCTCCTTACTTGGCATGATTGATATAATACTATCATAAGCGATTTTATATCTGTATGAGAAAATCAAGTACTAATACTAAAATATGTTAAATGCAAAAGTAATATTGTGCTCTTACCGACCTAATAAGATAATAGTACTTATGAACATATGTATGCCATAAAAGATGTTCTTTATAGCCGATGAACACAACAACATGAATGCATGGTAAACCGATGAATTGCCACACTCAACAACTACATTCTTTAGTATATATGTCAAACCTATGTGAGCATTTCGACTTGCAACCTCTATTATATATATTTTTTATCGTCTCACCATTAGTTTTCTTTTATAGTTGCAACTTCTATCACATATTTCTCAACACGCGAGACTAACTCGTCTTTCCAATTATTTGATTTCATCTTTCTATGTGCTCTCTTCCCCATAAGCTAGCTAAGATCATGCCAATCAGATCCAATACATGCTTACCTCTAGCTTCTTTAATCCACGGATTAAATGATTTGCCATATTATTCGTATTACAATGATTTTTAATCTAAATGAAAAAATTACTTTTGGACCACTTGTATGGCAAACCAATCAACTATTGTACATTTGCAGCTAAATATACCTTAACTCATTTATCTTAATGTTAAATTCAAGCTTAACATATATGTCAGCTACTGCCCATAGCCAACTTTGCACCTTAATAGTGCCACTATAGTGAAATAATATTTTCATATTCTTCCATAGGTGTCCATACAAACTCGATGTTCAACATCTGGAAAAGCAATCTTGATTGCTTCTCCAAGGCCCTTCTCCATATCAGATATAAGTTCAAGAGGATATAACTCAAACATAATAGATATAGCTAAATGTTTTAAAAACTAGTGTCAAGTTATCTTTAACTCTGTTTCAGAAAATGCGAATGCTATTCTATAGAGCAAATTATTCTAATCCAATAAAGTTGCAGATAATAAAATACTAAGAGATCTTGACTTTAAATGACAAGCATCAAGCACATTTAAATGTTTGCACCCTGCTAAGAATCCATCAATGTAAGCCTTGGAACTCACATAAAATCTTTTAAAAGACGACAAATGCTTACTACAAACATATGTAATATGAGACCCAGGATTTCAATTTATAAGTTTCGTTTGTAATGCAGGTACCCACCTATAGTTATTACCTACTGATTCAAAAATATTCTCTCGTGCTTGCGCTCTTGACCTCCACAACTTAATCTAACGTGATGAGTTGCTCTCTTGATCTAACACATAAATTCTCTAAATAGTTGTTAGTTTGTTTTGGAGGCATCTCAGGATTTTTCTTAACTATTTCTTCGACTTCTTCAATTACCCAAGCTGATGTTGCTTGTCTATTTCCTCCATCAATTATCCAAGCAGATGTTGCTTGTCCACAGGCATCTCAAAATTCTCTAAATGCTTGTCTAATAACACATATAGTTATTATCTACTGATTTTTCTTAACATCAAGACATAAATGTTTCAGTTAAAATTGTCTCACCTCATATTATTTTTCATCAACACATAGTGCAACTTCAACTCTCCAAGGGAACCCCGATGTACACAAATAAAAGAGACGCAAGATTTATTGCTAGCTTGGATCTTTATCACATATTTATTTTTTATCTCATTGAATTGAATTGCTTGTTTGAAACTTTGTAAATCACAAAAGCATGCACCCAATTTTAACTCAATATCACCTTCAACTTGGCTGGTTATCAGTGTTCTCATAAAATGAATAGTAGGATACTAGAAGGATGCTACCAAGTGTGTTAGTAATGACACTCATCTCTTGGACTTTTGGAAACACAATAGGTTTTTTATCATTTTGGGTAATTACCACCACCTCCACTCTACTCCATCCACTTAACTGACTGACAATTTCCATAACCTCAAATTCACTAGTCATTCATATATACTCTTTTGATCATGTTCCACAATTATGATAATGTAGCTCATATCCATTTCCTCTAATGCCAAAGACAATTTTTTTCAATCTTCTCCTCAAGCACCAGCAAGCTTAAAAAAACATTTTGCATCTTTATAGTTTTATGTTTTTTGCCTTCATATCTTCTTCTGGATTGATTCTTAACTTGCATTGAGTATCCTCGATATTTGAACATGACCATTAAGCCTTTATTTTGAAACTCCATTGCATTCATTTTTAACACTAAATTACAAAAGTTCTACATAGAACAAAAATTAATATGAACAAAAGTTTATATAAGAAGAGGAGTATATCTTTTTCTATTTTTAACAAAAGAAAATGATGTCATTAAAAACTTGGTATTTGTACTATTATGTTAGCACAGACTTTCACCATTATATCATCACAAACTTTCATGTTTACTGAGATACCATTCATAGATCCAAATTATGTAAGAGATTGTGAATAATACCCATACTAAAACTGCCATTGAAAACCAGCTAAATCCAGACACAAAAAGAAGTTAAAATCCGAAAGCATGATATTCCACAGGGAGCAAAACATGAATTATAAAGCATCAAAAAAATTATCTCTGCAAATTGTACTNTAACATTTTGCATCTTTATAGTTTTATGTTTTTCGCCTTCATTTCTTCTTCTGGATTGATTCTTAACTTGCATTGAGTACCCTCGATATTTGAACAAGACCATTAAGCCTTTATTTTGAAACTCCATTGCATTCATTTTTAACACTAAATTACAAAAGTTCTACGTAGAACAAAAATTAATATGAACAAAAGTTTATATAAGAAGAGGAGTATATCTTTTCCTATTTTTAAAAAAGAAAATGATGTCATTAAAAACTTGGTATTTGTACTATTATGTTAGCACAAACTTTCACCATTATATCATCACAAACTTTCATGTTTACTAAGATACCATTCATAGATCCAAGTTATGTAAGAGATCGTGAATAACACCCATACTAAAACTGCCATTGAAAACCAGCCAAATCCAGACACAAAAAGAAGTTAAAATCCANCAGATATAAGTTCAAGAGGATATAACTCAAACATAATAGATATAGCTAAATGTTTTAAAAACTAGTGTCAAGTTATCTTTAACTCTGTTTCAGAAAATGCGAATGCTATTCTATAGAGCAAATTATTCTAATCCAATAAAGTTGCAGATAATAAAATACTAAGAGATCTTGACTTTAAATGACAAGCATCAAGCACATTTAAATGTTTGCACCCTGCTAAGAATCCATCAATGTAAGCCTTGGAACTCACATAAAATCTTTTAAAAGACGACAAATGCTTACTACAAACATATGTAATATGAGACCCAGGATTTCAATTTATAAGTTTCGTTTGTAATGCAGGTACCCACCTATAGTTATTACCTACTGATTCAAAAATATTCTCTCGTGCTTGCGCTCTTGACCTCCACAACTTAATCTAACGTGATGAGTTGCTCTCTTGATCTAACACATAAATTCTCTAAATAGTTGTTAGTTTGTTTTGGAGGCATCTCAGGATTTTTCTTAACTATTTCTTCGACTTCTTCAATTACCCAAGCTGATGTTGCTTGTCTATTTCCTCCATCAATTATCCAAGCAGATGTTGCTTGTCCACAGGCATCTCAAAATTCTCTAAATGCTTGTCTAATAACACATATAGTTATTATCTACTGATTTTTCTTAACATCAAGACATAAATGTTTCAGTTAAAATTGTCTCACCTCATATTATTTTTCATCAACACATAGTGCAACTTCAACTCTCCAAGGGAACCCCGATGTNTACAGGAGAGCTATTGATATACATCATTTGTAGTTCTGAGTGCATATTCCAATAACTCAGTTATCGGGAGTTATTGAGAGGTTATTGGGGGTATTAACCTCAATAACATCTCAATAACCTCCCAATAATCTATAAATACCTTCCACAGTTCGCGCTCATATTTTCTGTTGTCATTAGGGGGTTTTGTGTGGTTATTGGGGTATTAACCCCAATAACAGCGACATAACCTTCCAATATCCCTAAATAATCGAAGTACGCACGCAGAGCTGTATGCGTATGACGTAAGTAAATATGCGACGACCGTGATACAACGAAGGACTTCCGCTGTATCACGGCCGATCGCCCGGACGAAGCTTGGCTTCCCTGCAACGAACATAATAATCTCTCGTTTATATAGATGGGATCATGGCATAACTTCTCCTGCAACCATCTCCTTCCTTCCCCTTCACCCCCTCATCACTGAAACCTCTGCGATGCAGCCATGACTAATGCTAGCTTGGAAAGACGATGACCGGACTATGGTGTACAAAAATCTCCGAAAGTTTCTTCTTTCTACTTCAGTTCCGTTTCTTCCCAAAGCCATTGAGGAAGGTAGCCCTCGTAATTCTTGCAAATCCTGGAATTAAAGAAAAATAGAGAAGAAACAAAATGTGACTTTTCAGGAAATTAAAATCTCATATCATACAAAAACAAACAAACAACTGAGTAATTACAGCTTCCCAAAATTCATAGCTCAATTGTTTCGAGGTATTTGAACTTCGAAGTCACACAATAAATATTAGCAGAAGTACTACAGGAATGATTCCAAAAGTCATGCAACACCTACATCTTTAAACGAAACATTCCCACATTACAACCAGAGCTACTTATTCATCAAGTCATTGAGGGCTTCAATGACGAGGGGGAAAGGGAAGGGGTTGGGGAAGGGCGGGGATGGGTAAAGTTTGTTGCAAAAAAAAAAAAAAACTTGAAATAAGTTAGGAAAATAAAATATCAAAAAAATGTCTTCCACTATGTTTTTTCTTAGGCATCTTCCTCCATGAGAAGTTTAGGTCGAAATCTAGTTGCAAAATAGGTTTCTTCAAACACACGATTTACCCTATCAATGTCTTCAGTCTGTGAATTGTTAGACTAAATATATTTTTACAAGTTATTTAATGATGCTCAAAAAGTCCGCATCGATCATTTATGTGGACTCTATTGGACTTCCTCACATTATTTTCCCTAAGAAAATTTTTATTATTCTTTTCGCGGGCTTTATTCTAGGCACACCAACACATACAATAATCAATCACAATTCACTGCTCCTTACTTGGCATGATTGATATAATACTATCATAAGCGATTTTATATCTGTATGAGAAAATCAAGGACTAATACTAAAATATGTTAAATGCAAAAGTAATATTGTGCTCTTACCGACCTAATAAGATAATAGTACTTATGAACATATGTATGCCATAAAGGATGTTCTTTATAGCCGATGAACACAGCAACATGAATGCATGGTAAACCGATGAATTGCCACACTCAACAACTGCATTCTGTAGTATATATGTCAAACCTATGTGAGAATTTCGACTTGCAACCTCTATTATATATATTTTTTATCGTCTCACCATTAGTTTTCTTTTATAGTTGCAACTTCTATCACATATTTCTCAACACGCGAGACTAACTCGTCTTTCCAATTATTTGATTTCATCTTTCTATGTGCTCTCTTCCCCATAAGCTAGCTAAGATCATGCCAATCAGATCCAATACATGCTTACCTCTAGCTTCTTTAATCCACGGATTAAATGATTTGCCATATTATTCGTATTACAATGATTTTTAATCTAAATGAAAAAATTACTTTTGGACCACTTGTATGGCAAACCAATCAACTATTGTACATTTGCAGCTAAATATACCTTAACTCATTTATCTTAATGTTAAATTCAAGCTTAACATATATGTCAGCTACTGCCCATAGCCAACTTTGCACCTTAATAGTGCCACCATAGTGAAATAATATTTTCATATTCTTCCATAGGTGTCCATACAAACTCGATGTTCAACATCTGGAAAAGCAATCTTGATTGCTTCTCCAAGGCCCTTCTCCATATAAGATATAAATTCAAGAGGATATAACTCAAACATAATGGATATAGCTAAATGTTTTAAGAACTAGTGTCAAGTTATCTTTAACTCTATTTCAGAAAATGCGAATGCTATTCTATAGAGCAAATTATTCTAATCCAATAAAGTTGCAGACAATAAAATACTAAGAGATCTTGACTTTAAATGACAAGCATCAAGCACATTTAAATGTCTGCACCCAGCTAAGAATCCATCAATGTAAGCCTTGGAACTCACATAAAATCTTTTAAAAGACGACAAATGCTTACTACAAACATATGTAATATGATACCCAGGATTTTAATTTATAAGTTTCGTTTGTAATGCAGGTACCCATCTATAGTTATTACCTACTGATTCAAAAATATTCTCTCGTGCTTGTGCTCTTGACCTCCACAACTTAATCTAACATGATGAGTTGCTCTCTTGATCTAACACATATAAATTCTCTAAATAGTTGTTAGTTTGTTTTGGAGGCATCTCAGGATTTTTCTTAACTATTTCTTCGATTTCTTCAATTACCCAAGCTGATGTTGCTTGTCTATTTCCTCCATCAATTATCCAAGCTGATGTTGCTTGTCCACAGGCATCTCAAAATTCTCTAAATGCTTGTCTAATAACACATAGTTATTATCTACTGATTTTTCTTAACATCAAGACATAAATGTTTCAGTTCAAATTGTCTCACCTCATATTATTTTTCATCAACACATAGTGCAACTTCAACTCTCCAAGGGAACCCCGATGTACACAAATAAAAGAGACGCAAGATTTATTGCTAGCTTGGATCTTTATCACATATTTATTTTTTATCTCATTGAATTGAATTGCTTGTTTGAAACTTTGTAAATCACGAAAGCATGCACCCAATTTTAACTCAATATCACCTTCAACTTGGCTGGTTATCAGTGTTCTCATAAAATGAATAGTAGGATATTAGAAGGATGCTACCAAGTGTGTTAGTAATGACACTCATCTCTTGGACTTTTGGAAACACAATAGGTGTTTTATCATTTTGGGTAATTACCACCACCTCCACTCTACTCCATCCACTTAACTGACTGACAATTTCCATAACCTCAAATTCACTAGTCATTCATATATACTCTTTTGGTCATGTTCCACAATTATGATAATGTAGCTCATATCCATTTCCTCTAATGCCAAAGACAATTTTTTTCAATCTTCTCCTCAAGCACCAGCAAGCTTAAAAAAACATTTTGCATCTTTATAGTTTTATGTTTTTTGCCTTCATATCTTCTTCTGGATTGATTCTTAACTTGCATTGAGTATCCTCGATATTTGAACATGACCATTAAGCCTTTATTTTGAAACTCCATTGCATTCATTTTTAACACTAAATTACAAAAGTTCTACATAGAACAAAAATTAATATGAACAAAAGTTTATATAAGAAGAGGAGTATATCTTTTTCTATTTTTAACAAAAGAAAATGATGTCATTAAAAACTTGGTATTTGTACTATTATGTTAGCACAGACTTTCACCATTATATCATCACAAACTTTCATGTTTACTGAGATACCATTCATAGATCCAAATTATGTAAGAGATTGTGAATAATACCCATACTAAAACTGCCATTGAAAACCAGCCAAATCCAGACACAAAAAGAAGTTAAAATCCGAAAGCATGATATTCCACAGGGAGCAAAACATGAATTATAAAGCATCAAAAAAATTATCTCTGCAAATTGTACTTAATCAAAAGCATTATAAAATCAAGGAGCAAGAAAAGAGAGAAATAAAAAATCACAGAGGGGTAATGAAATCAGTCACAGTACTAGATAAATACTAGTTCCTTCAAGTCCAGCCCCATGAAGTAGAGGAAACCCACCATAAGTGGTGAACCAGATAAATCAAAATTTAAACGAGGTCCAACTACAAAACATAGACCATCTAACGATAAAAACTCAGTAATATGTGAATAAATAGAAGGAACCAAAAGAGTTATACCCTTAGAAACAACATAAATATTCTATTCCATGTATGAAAATATTTAGATGGGAATTAGCTCCCACGAATTCTGTAAGAAAAGCAACAAAATTTGATATTAAATGTAGGGGAATAAATACAGGGGTTACCTTCCTCACTGATTTCGGGTAGGAGCAGAGGGGAGCGGAGGAGGATAAAAATAAGAGTTTTGGATGTCTGTAAAACCGCAATGAAGTTGTTGCCTTCAAAATTAGGTCGAGTGGAGTGAAGGAAAAGAAAGATGGGAATCTCGGATGTCACGTGATGAAGACGTAGCCTTCCCAATTTGGTCGAGCAGAACGGAGGTGGAAGAAGATGGGAGTTTCGGAGGTTTGTGGTCCAGCGGAGCATAGGAGGAGAAAGTGGGAGTTCCGAAGGTCTGTGGTTGAGCAGAGGGGTGGAGAAAGATGGGAGTTTCAAATGTCTGTAGCTCGAGCGGAGCAGAAGAGAAAAAGATGGGAGTTTCGGAGGTCTATGTACTCCGGGATCGCGCGATGAAGACATTGCCTTCAAATCGCCATCGAGTTTCTTTCCTGATAGAGGCTAATAATAGGGTGTAAACGAATCGAACATGAAACAACACTTTTTTTTTTTAATTTAATTTGTTTCAAATAAGTTTTTCTTTGAAATTATTCGTGAACTCAATATTCATATTGGTTTCTTAACGAACGAGTCAAACACGAGCTGTTCGCGAATAACAAGCCAGTTTGACATCCCTAATATTAATATATATAAATAATATATTATATTAATTATATAATTTATATTATATAAATATATAATATCCATATTGGTATATTACTAATATAATATATTAATATATTATTATTATTTTATTATAAATTATAATTTATAAAATTTAATTTTTTTAAAAAATCATAAATTATACATATATAATTATTTTAAATTATTTTATATTTTGAACATTAATGATTCGAACACGAACGAACGCATCACTGTTCGTGTCTGATTCGTTTAACTAACCGAACTAAAAATTTTTGTCAACGTTCGTCTCGTTTACTTATCAAACTAATAGAATACTAGCTCATTGACGAATCAAACACGAACTGTTCGCGAACAACGAGCTTTTTTGACAGCCTTAGCTAACACAAGGGAAAACGTAGTTCAAATAGGATAAAATAGTGAGTTTTGGATTCTATATATGTAATTTATAAATTTTGGTCTTCCATGTATGTAAAAATCTCAATAATTTAAGACGAGTACTATGTTATGGACTTGCTTGAGCATCTTGACCACAATTCAATGTATGGCTCCTGTTGTTGATTCCAAACCTCAACAAATTTTAATTCCCTTGAAACTGCCCCTTCGGGTTTTTGTCTAATCTTCTTGAAAATATAGCAATCCTAGTACACTTTCTAGAGGTTCTCTAAATCCACGCCTTAGGTTGATGTATTTTAATGGTGTTTTTTAGTGTGACTGATGCTTTCTTCCAAAACTATCATAGACTACACTTTAAATTAATTGGTGAACTTTTATCTTCAACAGGAAAAAAGTTATATTTTTATTATCAAACATGCTTTCTTGTTTGATAGAGCCTCTTTAAATGGATCCACATTTATTTTCTTTTTGCCAATAAGTTGGTTTGTTCCATCGACTTAATATTTTCTTTGTTTTGTATTTACTTGAGTCAGCATCTCAATGCTATAGCGTTTTCTCAAATATAAATTATTAGTTTTCTTCAAATACACACAACACGAATCTTAAAGAAATCCGGCGATCAACACATGAGGTGACATAGCGGCCCGGGATCCACATGGGATAGTTCAAAGGCCTTTTATGACCGGCTCTTGTGGGCCAGGAGAAAAATAGTCCCAAGATGGACCAAACTGGACCACCCTTCTAAAGTTTATTGGCACAAAACTCGCATGCACAGATCCGTCGGAATTCCACAACCTGGTCAAGTTAATGATGAAAACCGCCTAGATCTAAAACAGTTGATCGAGGTCTCTCGGTCCACCCTTCATCTATAACTACCCAGAAAATTACCCTGTCGGTCATTTGTGTGGCTGCCCCTCTCAAAATCTGGCTCTATGTCATCCCTAGCTGCCGACCCCATGCGGTCAAAAGATATACCAGGCTGCTAATTCTATATTTATGTATTGATTGAAATACCCCCCTATGTATCTATTTTTCTAGGGGTACATGATGTAATCTTACATTCCTCCATTTCTATAAATAGGGATTTTATCATGAATAAAGACTACGTAATTTAACTTTTCATTACTAAGCCCTCTCTACTCTTTTCCTCCCTTTCATGCTATATTCCTTAAGCATGTCTCCCTGACAGTTTTAGATTCAATATCCTAAAAGGTGCAGTAAATATGGAGACATGTCGTCAACAAGAAGAGGAACGCAACAATCACATTAATAAGAAGAGAACTGTCATAGAGTAGCCAACACAGAACATGTCAGAGAAGACACATGCAACAAGGAATGCAAGAGTTGAGGACCCAGATAATGAATCAAGTGTCGGGCTAGATCATAGAGGTCCTGAGAACCATCAAGGTTCTAGGAGGAGATCAGTTCCCCTTGAGGTAGAACCCTCCTCTGGAGACGACACTGGTGCAAAATGGCTGGAGGCTAAACAACAGATTCGAGAGGGCTAAAGACTCATAGTACCAAGGCAACATTGGATTTGTGCATCTGGAGATGATGATGTTTGGGCACACTGAGGCACTTAGTCAGCCAAAAAATTCCTTCTTCCTCCATATCTCAAGGGTTGAGCCTCCAGAGAAGTTCAACCTCCCAACATTGGAGGTGTATTGAGGTCTATCTGATCCCAAAAATCACATCGCCTCATTTGAATCTGTTCAGATAAATTCAAGTGCCACCTATTCTTCACTACCCTGAGATCATTAGCCATGAAGTAGTTCGGCTCGCTTCTGGCTGGAACTATCAGCAGATTTTTAAACTTTCAAAGAATTTTTCTTCCACAAATTACAAGCTCCCGGGTACTAAAGAAGATCATGCAATGCTTGTGGTAGCTAAAATAGCGACCAAACGAGATCCTGCACAACTATATCCTTTTATCCTTGAGGTGGATATGAAGGACTTCCAAATTGACATGATAAAGGCCACTCTAAAGCAGGGCCTATGGTCTGAGAGCTTTCGTTATGACTTTAGCTTTTATAAACCCTAGGATTTGGCCAAACTGCTGGAAATGACCAACATACACTTCTTCATTGAGGAGAGCATCCCCCCAACTGGAGCTTGCAAATCGTCGGGTCCAGAAGAGAGACCCGCCAAGTAGAGGGTGTAAACCAAGGTAGGATCATGGAATATCCTTTTGAATGAGGTATGAAGATAGCCAATTGACTTGAGACAACAGGGGGTCTGGCTAGCTCTATGACCAGAGAGGTCAGACAAAGAATTAAGACTAGCGACTGGCTTAATATTATGGGAGGCCAGCCCAATATAATGAAAAATTCTTTGATGAGTTCAATGGACCTCAAGTCATTCCATTTATAGTATTTAGATGTAAAATTTTCTTTACCCTTACAAGAGATGCTAAAAAGAACATTGACTAATCTATAGTTTGAATAGTATTTAAGACTGGCTAGGCATGGAAGATACTAGCTCTCACTCTAGAGTTCACACTTCTTTCTACACCTGGGGCTAACATTTTGTATAAAAACCTAAAACTATAAATCAAATTGGGGGCTTTAGCCTGCCACTCTAAAGCCCTCCAATTCTACACCCTTAAAAAGTTTATTTCCCTATTTATTTGCACTCAACCCCATAAACTACATTCTAATCCATGAAATAAATATATGATTCTAACTATTTGTTAACTGAGACAATACCATCTTGGATCTTACACGTTCTCACAACAGGTATTAACACTTAATTGGTCAAATCCAGAAGTAAATGAAGTGCAAGGTTTCAAATCATTACAACTTCTTTCAACATTGAAGCCTAATACTTCCCACAAATTTCTTACAACACTTAATCACTTATCATTTTAAGGTAAAAGATAAAGAAAACTACTCAAAATCTATGATAAAACAAAACCATACATGAGTTTAAAAGTAGAAATCATGCACACAAATAAGAATTCTAAATTAAAACTATGTGTAGTCACAAAGATAAACACTTATCTCAAATCTTCTCAACCAAATGTCTTGAAGTTCCTTTGAATTGTCTTCTTTCACTCACAATACAAACTAACATTCAAAATAAAAAAGAAAAGTGGCTGGCAGTGGTGGCAGCGACTTAGATGGATGATGACTAAATTTGATGGGTGGCTGGCATCCGGCGGTCAGCTTTGATGATTAAAGTCTTCTTTAATAAAAATAAAAAAGTTGCATTGGTGTCTCTTCAAAATGTGTCTCAATTCAATGAATCTTCTAGAAGTTGTCTCCTAAAAAGCCAGTTGAATGAATTTTCGTGTCCATGGTATATTTCCCACATTTTTACCAAGGGTTGCTTTAAATACCTCTTCAAAATTTTATCTAACTTCAATGAATCATCAAATAAAAAAAAGTGTATTTTCTAGGTATTTTTTTATTTAAAATTATTAAAAATCATTAAAATTAAAATATAAATCAAAATGACATAAACTTTTCTTTAGTTGACCTAGTCATAAAAATCTTCTATAAAATTTTTAAAGATAAAGAACATATTTTTTATAGTTAAAAAAATTTTCATTTTAATATCATAATTTTTTATTTAAATAATTATAGAAAATAAAATAAACTTTTAAAAAATATAAACTGACCTCTAAAAGGCTAATTAGCCTATGGGTGAATGACTAGCAATGCTTAATAACAAATTAATTCTTATTGGCATAGTTAGTGAAGTGTTTATCATAAGGGTGCATTTGTACGCATTTTAAACCTTAATTAATTAGTAATGAGGTACATCAGAGGGTAAGTGGGCAAAAATTATAATCAAATCCTTACTGAAATGTTTGAAGCATTGAGGTTTGATTAGGGTAGCCATTAAGTTATCTAAAAACATAAGAAATGGTAAAGGTGCAAATTTATAAATTTTTATAGATAAAAAAGTATCAATGCTGATGATTGAGTGGTAGGCACTATGGTTTGGAAGCATCTAATTTTCTGATTTGATCTTCTCATCACAAGTTGGAAAGATTTATGTGATCACATAGAGGAGGATTAACAATATGCCATAAATTACAAATTTATCCTCAAAACCTTAAAAGATCCATAATGAATCATCCATAACTCAAAATTATGATGGTTTAAAATGAAAGTTCTTAAGCAAGGTATGAAAAACTAAATACTTTAAAATTTTGGGGTTTTGGCCTAACTTAAGGGAACAAACACAAGTTCTTTTAAAAATTACCAAAAATACCCTTGATGGCTTTTGATTCATTTAGAGACAAAGTATGCTTTGAAAAGTTCAATTTGATGAATTCTATTGTTAATCAACCTAATAGAAGTTCTTAAAGAGCATTAATGAGTCAATGAGAATTGATTTAACTGTCAAAGTGTATATTTAGAATTATGCCCCTCCTAGTAACACTTGAGTAATTTTCTTCATCTATTTCCAATTTGGGTAAGGACTTCACCCACAAGCTAATTAAATCATAAGAGATAAAAGTATTAGGAAAACCTTATTCTTAAATTATTAATACTTCAAATTATCTATTATTTTAAAAATAGTTGATTAATATAATAATTCATAGAAAGCCTAAATGAACTTGAGATAACTTAGAAATTTATGAGAGCATTTAGAACAACATTTCAAATGCCATGACAAGATTATAGTCATTTAGACTTATTGTGAATTTAGGAGAAATTTAGGTTAAATAAAATGATACTAAAAATTAAATGAAACACTAAATTCCATAGAATCAACCCAATACATCTTAACCTAAAGTGAAATCCAATACTTAAGGGTTTAAGTTCTAAATATTATGCTTAAACCCTCCATGGCAATTGGAGACATTTAAATTATGGTAGTTTCATATGAAACATCGAGTTGGCTCATAAGTTGAAAATGTTAACGATACGAGCGATGATGCAAAATGCATTTATTGTTAAATTTGGGATGGTAGAATGGTGTTATATCTCTTAAATTAATGACTTTATGAGCGTGTAGGATTGGCACTATTGTTAACCAAGATTTGGTGAGAGGTTGCCCTTACTTTCATGGGTTGCTGGTGCCTCTAGCCCAACAATGTGGTTGACTTGTGGACCATCTAGTTTATAAAAAAATATGTAATAACTTGATAAATTATTTTTTGTGGTACTAGATTTGACTGTTAATGACTCTAGTGAAAGCTTAATTTACTTACCTGCATAATAAATTAAGATTTTTTGGTGTTACCTTCTATATGTCCACTTGACAGTCATCTTGATTGGGCTAAGGGTTGCCCCCCCCCCCCCCCCCC
>JXCR01121432.1:178355-190057 GCA_002079205.1 Phalaenopsis hybrid cultivar
CCCCCCCCCAAACTTGATTTTTAAATAGTTTACAACATTAGAGCTTATAATGAATATGAAGAAAGGAGAAAAAAATTTAAACAGGAGAATAATACTGGTACAAGTAGTAAAAATATGTGTTAAATAGTGGTAAATCTAATCAACACGTATATCTATATCAGCATAAAGTAAAGACTATTCTAACACATAAATAATATAAATTGAAGCAAAAAACAATAGATAATTTACCAAAAAAAAAAAAGTGTAGCAACATAGTCTAACATTCATTCAAACCTAAAAAGACAAAAAAAGTATAAACATAACAAACCAACAATACTGCATCAAGTAACGAACAAAAGAAATCCAGACGTAAAGGAAAAACACCCTAATCATCCTCCTCCTCCACCTCCTCCACCTCCACTTCCCTTCATCAACATCCTCCTCCATCTCTCCAACACTCCCACATGGAGAAAATTCGAGGCAAGTAGGAAATTCAATTGTATGAACGCCCCTCAAAAATACCAAAGACTCATCAAAAGTATCATCATAATAAATTTTTCTTTGCAAATACTCATCATTATAGCTCATGTGTGCTTCTATTCCTTGTATATGATTCTTTAATAATAAAACATCTCATTCCTTTATGAATAATTGTTCCATTACAGGTTCTAGAGTAGAAGTATCAAAGGTGGGAGGCCTTAAGGTTGAAGTAGATGGAATGTCTGAGCCTCCACCCTCTGGATCCTGAACCAATATGCCTTTCATACATTTCCAATTTTTTTCTCCAATGGGCTTATAAGGTGGCAAGATTTCCTCTCATGGCTCATTTTTAATTCTAATTTATATACACATGGTGGAAATAAGAGAAGGATAACCCATACTACCCATTGTTCCTCCTTTAGAGGAAATGATCATATTCTTATAAATGACAGAGCCAATATAAATAGGTTTTCTCATTTGTATATAGTAGTGTAATGTGACTCACTCCTGGGTCACCTCGCTAAAATGGTTAGTTGGTAGAAGTCTTGCAGATATAAAGTAATGCCAAGCTATAGGATGAACATTAAGCTTTGAAAATAAAAAATTTATCTGACATCCATTTTTGATCTTCCAAATACCATGATCGTCAGTCAAGAACTCCATAATTTCATCAAACTCAACATCGATAGGGTTAAACTCTGAATAGAAACAAGTAGGAACACTTTGCAGTTGATAAACGTGATTTATCCGATTAAGGTTGATATCAATATAATGTACTCAAACAAAAACTGGATCATCATATTTGTCAGGGAGGTTTGCATAAAATTCTTGAATGAGAGAAATAACTGCAACAACACTGAGATAATAGAAGATTTCTCTTAGTCATTCCTTGATCAAATACTCGACAGTTCCTATAGGATGAAGAAAACTATGTTCTGTAATCAATTTCTTGAATTGCAGATCTCCACATATATCCTAAGCTTTAGAACTTACAAACTTTTCGTTACCAAAGATGGCTTTGTCTCTACTTCTGTTCATCTAAGTAAGCATGATAATCTAGTGAAATTTCATATAAATTTCAAATTAATTCAAAAAGGCTCCAATAAACTCTTTCAAAGTAAAATAAGCCTTCAACCATGGATTTCTCACTATTCACTTCAAATTTATCAAAATTTTGGCCTAACCACAATGTGGAAGAAATCCATGGTGAAATTAAAACTTTTCTATGCAAAAATGTTGATCTTACCCAAAGAAGAAGAAATCTAAACATTAAAGCTCTAACTCCAAGCCAATCACCCATAAAATTAAGCCCTAGAGGAGCAAGTGGCAATATGTGGAAGGAAGAAGACGAACCATGGAGAAAATTAGTGAAAACAAGCTGTCTGGGCTTTAAAAATGCAATTTAGTTCGGTCCGACTTTATAGCACCCACCTGTGATGCTATGATGTCATGCTTAGCTGATGAGTGACGCTATAGCGCAAGGTTTTGGAGCTATAA
Organism: Phalaenopsis hybrid cultivar; assembly: GCA_002079205.1. Lineage (NCBI taxonomy): Eukaryota > Viridiplantae > Streptophyta > Magnoliopsida > Asparagales > Orchidaceae > Phalaenopsis > Phalaenopsis hybrid cultivar. The sequence continues at coordinate 180,312 of JXCR01121432.1, forward strand.
CACCAATCATACATATACAAAATTTGGAAAATTTTGTAGATTATAAAAGAGCACAACAAATCTAATTTTTTTATACTATAATATTCCAGATTCAATAGCCATTTAGAAAATTATTGAGTTTATCATCATTCCAACATCTACGCGCAACTACTTATCCAATCTTTCAAATACACTAAAATAATTTTCAACAACAAAAACTTAACACCTTTGTTATAATAATTATAAGTTCAATACAAATAGACACAACAAAGACTCAATCATAACCAAATACCAACATAAAACATAAATTTGCTATACTTTAGTCACTTTAAGAGCAAAGTAGGCACACCACAAGTTAGCATTTAATACTAACACATTCATCACAAAATAAGACGTTTAAGAATTAGTTATGCTCTTCGTTGTCCCTCACTCTCTCTCCTACAAGATAAATAAGATCAAAGAGGTGGTAGAATGGAGTGAGAGGGAAATTTATATCCTCCTTTTCATCGATTTCTTTATTTTTGCAATACATACTTACTTGGGAATCTTAGAAACACGCCATATTACTGAACTGAAGTTTCAACTGTCATTCCAAGTGCTCGTATTGATGATACATGTCACTTAACTTGTTGTGGAGACAAGATAACTCTTCATCAATCTTCCTTAATTTGGTGGTAATCCTCTCCAAACTCAGCATTAGGAATCCGTTGAAATAAGTTTGGGCATCCTAATGCACAAAATTGATGTCCTTTGCACTTCCATTACTCTCCATGTCTCTTGAAGCAAGGATTCACAAGTTAGGGATGATCTTCACTCTTCTCTCCCTCTACAATACTTGGAATTATGAAAAGGATGAAAGAAAATGACTCCAATCTCGCCAAAACTAGTTTAAATAGAGAAGAAGGGGCAAAAAACTATTAATTGGGCAATTTTAGGAAGTTATTCTGGCTGTGGCACTAAGGCACTAGATTTGGCGCTACAGCGCCAATCCAAATGTTTTTAAAGTCCAAATTTCTTTTCATCCCCACATTAATTTAATCAATAAAAGTACTATTTTGTGCTGCCTTAATCATGTAAGACTCAATATAACTTCATAAAATTATGTCGGTCACCGGAATCGGGAAAAATATATTTGATTTAATATAATATAGTTTTGAAAAGTAATAATTTAATTTTGAAAATATGAGACCGAAACGATCTCATATAGATAATAGTTTAAATAAACGAGAACAATACTACAAGTAACATAGTTATCCCAATAGATAGACATATCACTTATTCGTGAGGTTCGATTAAATAAACTAAAGTATTTATGACATCCGTTTTAGTCTGAGAATCTTTATGTTGACCAACAAGTTCCACTATCTAATATGAAAGATTAGATAAGGTTTATATTATGTTGGGTTCTAAATTTTCCTATAAGTGCAAGCCCTTATAGTTAATTACATTTTAAATGACTAAGGTCACCTAAGAAAACTCTCGATTTTTATCAAAAAATATTGTCTTCAAGAATTTTAAAGGGTAGGACTTTTCAAAGATCGGGCCAAGGAGTGTCAAATGGGAAAGTGTCAATTTGGAACATTATCATAGGAATCCAAAGGAAGAAAAACTAAGAGTTGTCACAGATCTTGAGGAGAACTTTGGTGACTTCCCAAGCTATCTTATGGTTTGGCTTTAATTTCGAAGAGATATTATATAATGTTTCATCCTGCAAATTGTTATTAATTAGGGCTTACATTTGTATGACACAATCGTACAAATAGCCTGAAATATAAGAGAACTTATGTCATAACAGAGAACAACCTCAAAATCTTAAAACGAGTTAAGGCTTAAATTGCACAACATGATCGTGCAAAGGCCTAAAGAAGAGGTGAGGGTTTATGTTGCACAAGGCAAACAACCTCAAAATCCTATGGCTTGTTATTTAATTCTAAGAAAATATTGCTCTTATAGATCCACTTACAGTTGTAGAATGCTGCCCTCAAAGTTAGCTCCAAGCTCCTCATTGAAGTAGCAGTCATAAAGTCTAAGAGTCAAAAGGTTTAAATGACAAGTGTGTTTAAGTGACATGTTTTGTTATTAAGCATTATGGGAGGTAGTTAAAGTTGATTAGAGCGACAATGGTTAGGATTGAATGGTTCCCTCATTCCGATATCACTATTTCTCTTGAATTTACTTAGTCTAAACAAGTTGGTAAGCTCATTTAAACTGGGGAGTTCTCGTTAGAAACCGTGGGTTACCTCACTCGAGAGAATCCAATAAATTCAAAAGGACGTGCTATGAAATTGTTGTTTTGTTATTTTATCTTGAAAAAGTTTGTTTAATTTTGAAAAATGGTTTTGCTTTGGAAATGAAATTACAACCAGACATGTATAATATATTAAAGCAAGAGTAAATTGCAGTAATAATAAAGAAAATGAAATTAAATAAACTATAAATGCATACCTGTCATCTTCTCGTTATTCCTGCTACATGGTTTGTGTCATCAAACAAAATATATTTGCAAAAAATTTAAAGAAATTACAGGAAATTAAAAAAGTATATCTAGTACAGAAAATTTAGGAAACAATTCATGGTAAAACACAAGTAAAAAAAACCTACAATCACATATAGAAGACATGGGTGAAGCTGGGGGCTAGGAGCTGAACTATGTGTTTCCTAACCTTAAGTAAAATCTACCAACCTGATAATCTATGGAAAACAGTCTTAACCTAGATTAAAGTTATTAACCATGGAACTTTAGAAGTTTTCATTTTTAAATTTAGTTTTCATGCATATAATCTTTATCATGTATAAGCAATTTTATGGCAAAAGGATTTTTTGTTTAAAATATTTTTATAAAGAAGTGCAGCCCACAGGTTAATTACTTAGATAAACCTAGGACTACAAACAACCTAAGTGTATCGGGGGCAATTATCTTCTCAGGATTTATCGAATAATATCATTGGCTCTTATACTCTCCTTTTATTAAAGGTCCTTGAGGTAAGAGATGCTATTCTAAAATCTCACATTGCATCCCTCGTTTCTCTAGAAAAATCATAAAAATAAAAGAAAAATACTCTTTTGCTTAGTGAATAGAGGAGATTAATTTGGGCTAAAAATAAAAATTATTTTCTTATTCCTTGATTTTTAATGAATTAAGTACCCTTTGGAGTATTTTAATTCATTATGATCAAACATTGCTCACCATGACTTAAAATTTTGAGGGTTTGTTCCTCATGATAGAGACTATGTCCTCTGATTTTTTCAAGGTCAGAGGACATCTCTATGCTTCTAACCTTAATTTTCAAGCTAAGGTTACCATTTTGGCCATTTTAACTATATAAATTAAAATATCACTTGGAAAATTATGGGAATAATTTTAATAGGTTTCCTATGATCAGAGAAGTTTAGAAAAAATACCATGATGGCTTGAATAATTTTGTAAATTTCTATATTTACTTAAGTGTGCATTTTTTGTGTTAATTTATACAAATTTAATACTTATAAAAAATTTACAAAATCAATTCCACATTGTGCATAAAAATCATATTTACTTACTGTAAAAAATTTAAAATTATTTGGCTTAGTTTAAGTACCAAAATTAATTTTTTAAAGAAACTTTGTATTTTTTGTATAAAAATAATTATAATAAATTAAATAAGCTTAGAAAAATCATGAAAAATAGTTTTTTGAGTTCCTTGTGATTATGGGCATTTAATAAAAATAAAAACTATTTTTATGAAAATATGTGATTTTCAAAGTTTATTTTGAATTAAAAATAATTAAAATAATCAAAATTTTGAAAAATACAAAAAAATGGTTCAAAATGTGTAAAACTTTTCGTGACCACTTAGAATTCATTAGAACATTTTTTCTATATTTTCTAAGTTAAGAATAAATTTTAAAAGCTTAAAAATGAATTTTCTTTATTTTCTCATTAAAATAATTATAATAAATAAACTAAAAATCATAAAAATACAAAAATTGATTCTATGAGTTTTCTGAACTCACAGAAATCTAATAAAAATTTAATAATAATTTTGATAATTAAAACACTATTTTATATTTAATTAAATCATTGAAATTGATCCAAAATTAAATAATCATAATGAAAATTTAATTCAAAAAATCATGAAATTTTGCCTAAGAGTTTCTCTTATATAAGGGAACCTCTAATAATTTTCTCATAAATAAAAACTTTATTTTGGATAGTTAAATAAATCAATTTTGAAAACCCTATTTCCTGAATTTCAAAACACAAAAGAAAAACCACATTATCCTGTTCTAATGTTTCAATTAACTCATGGATATGCCACTCTGAATGCTCAAGTCATTTGAGTTGTGTTTAATGAGTTGTGTGGTAAAGTACCCAAAGGGCAAAATAGTCATTTTAGATTTTGGCTCTTAATCAAAATTTAGGATTAACCAAGGGAAAATGAGAAATGTTGATAAATATGACTGGATGATTGAAATACAATGGGACTAAAAGGTATGAACTCACTCACCACCTTTACACAACATCAACAAGATCATAATTATCCTATTCTTCATGAATCAAATGTCAACTAATATCAAATGATTCTTAAGTGATGGGCTTAAGATAGAAAAGTTGATAATTTACTTATCTTGAGCCTAAGATTGATGATGATATGATCATTCAATAAGAATACATTTCACTTAAATCAAAATTTTTATAATCACCATTTCACCTATCATGATTATTAAAAGCTTAGTAGTGACATAGGCTCGATGTCTACACTCAATTGATCAAATTTAGAAATAACATGATGGGAAATTAAAATCTTTAAAGACTACACGCCTGATCTTAATTGCGGGCACCATAATCTTAAATGACTTAAACTTGCCTTAGGGCACCTACTCACATAACCTTTAAAGGAAACATCAATTGATTAACTGGGTTTCCTATCCTTGGGATAATTAAACTGTCAAGTTTCACTAAGCAACAGAGTAGTCACACTTTGACCTCGGATGATTAATGGAACAATATGATAAGTTCAAAATGAACTCAAAATATTTCAAGAGATCTTCAAAATGGTCCAGAGTCATGCCTCGAGCATTCTAAAATCTATTGGACATTCTGAAGGGCAAATTGGACTTGCCATATTTTTTTTCTAAAATCATACATTAGGATCTTCTGGGATTCAATAAAGTCATAACTTGAGGTTTGGTAGCTAAGCTTACATCTACTTCTGCAATTTAAATTCCCTAAAAAATTATATACATGCCTTGCAAGTACTAACCTTTCAAGTGGAGGAACGAGAAAAATCGACAGGTATGCTTTTAGATTAGTGCATTTACCTTTTTGTACTTCTTGCCTTGAACTTGCATGTTAAACAACGATGTCACCCTGCATGAAAACCAAAAATGCTAGGATAGCCGAAAAACTAAAACAAAAACTAAAAATCAATTAAGATAAAATTCACTGCCACACATTTAAAATATAAGATAACTCAAAATTTAATAACAAACATCACAAAAAACCAAAATTCCAACTAAATTAAAATAACTTTATCGAATGATTGGGAATCCCTCAGAGGAGGTAACCTATGGTTGCGAATGAGATTTCCCACGATCTAAATGAAAATATGAAACTCATTCAGTTGAGTTTAGTAAATTCATTTGGACTAAGTGAATCTGAAAGAAAATTGTGGTGTCAGCATGAGGGAACCGTGGGATCCTAACTAGTGTCGCTCTAATCAAGTTTAATATGCCTCATAAAATTTAAATAACCTAACCTTAGAAAATAATTGATTTGATATCATGGCCTGACACACTACAAAATGTGACTTCTAAAACATGATATTTCTCTCTTCTCCTTAATTGACATTTCTAAATCTAAAACCTACTACTTCATCGAGGAAATTGGAGCTTTCCTGTGGGCAGCATTCTACAGCAAGAGGATCTACAACAACATATCTTCTCTTTAGAATTAAACAACAAATCCATTTGAATTTGAGGTTATTTTCTTATGCAACATAAATCCTCACTTATCTTTAGGCCTTTGTATAGCTCTGCTGCACAATTTAAGCCCTAACTCGCCTTAGGATTCCGAGGTTGTCGTTTGTTACGACCTAAATCCTCACATCTTTCAGGCTATTTGTATGATCATTTCACATGAATGTAAGCCCTAATTAATAAAATTAACATGATGAAACATTTAAATATTTCCCTCTAAACTAAAGCCAAACTATAAGGTAGCTTGGGAAGTCACTGAGGTTCTCCTCAGGATCTATGATATCCCTTAGTTCTTCCTCCTTTGGATTCTAAAATAAAATATTCTAAATTTGAGTCATTACCCTTTCACACCTCTTTGTCTGATTTCATTGAAAATTCCTATCTCTTTGAACTCCTTGAAGATAATATCCCCTAATTTTTATCGAGGGTTTTCTTAGGTGACTTCGGTTATCTAGGATGTAATTAACTATAGGGGCTTGCCCTTATAAGAAGCTTTTCCAAACCTAGCTTAATATAAAACTAATTTAATTCTCTGTATTAAATAGGATAACTTATAAGCTTATAAATAAAAATGGTTTTCGCATACAAAATGGATGTCATATATTTCTTAGTTTATTTGATTGAGCCTCACCCCCAAGTCTTGTGTTTATCTTTCGGGATAGACGTATAGCTTTAGGTGTAGTGCTTTTTCATTTAAACTATGAAGGATATGGGATCATTTTGATTTCATATTTTTCTAAACTTATATTTATATGTAAATTAAATGCCTTTTAGAAGTGGCGACAAGATTTTGATTCAGGCGGTCGACAACTTCTAATGGGCAACTCCTCAACTTTTTTGTGCCGAAAAGCATGAAAGCTACTAACCCATGAAAGCTTTTAAATAGAATTTCAATCACATATTGTTCCTGTAGTTGAGGTTCACATATCATGCTAAGGTTTCTCCACCTCAAGATATAATCTACCAAGGCCTCGTTAGGCTTTTGCCTCTCTACTATAAGATCTCTAATATAAACATGATGTTATGCTCTGGCCAATCTTTTCACGAACAATTATTCTAACTTGGAAAAGATATTGACTGACCTATTGGGTAGCTCAGCATACTAATCAAATGCAATTTCTGATAGGCTGCTGACAAAATGTCGGAAGAGCAAAGCTTCGTTATATTCGGTGTTGCCACAACTAGCTTGAAAGTGTGTTATATGCTACCTAAGATTTCTGGTCTCGTTGAATGTCTTAAAGCTTGGTGACACAAAACACTTAGAGTAGGGTATGGCATCAAACTCCTCCAGGTATGATCTACCCCTTGAAATCAATCTACCACCCTTAAATTAGGCTAAGGCCTCCCGAAGTTGTTATTCGACCAACTATTTAATATCCTTCTCCGGTATGATACTTGGTGAGGAATCCTTTATTTTCTGCTCATTTTTGTTAGCAGAGGTAACTTTTCTCCTTTCATTGGTAATATGAACTATCTCTGGTTGGCTGACTCCTAGAGAAGCTACCTACATTGACTGTGACTGTCCATTAACTCTAGTCACGGCGGCCATGGTGGCGGCCATCTCATCCATTCTCATTTCCATTTGACCGATTTATTCATCTATTAATAGAATAACTCAGCAAAAATCTTCTGAAGTGTTCCCTTCAACGAGAAGTTGGGCATTGCGCATAGATGTAGTGGCTTTGGTCATGATGAAATGAATATCTTTGAAATCCTCATCGAGATAATCGTTGAAATCAAAATCTTCATCATCATCGATGGCTACTCCGTGCTCATTGGCTAACTCAAAAATTTCAATCCTTAACTTTTCAACTTTCTAATTAATTATTGCTTCATGGATCATTTTAAGATCTGGAGAACTTTTCTGGACATCCTCTCCTTGTTCATCAAACTTGGTAGCAATAGCTGCCACAAAGTCTGATACTTTGGAACTTTTATTCATTCCACATTCTTTCCCCATGGGCTCATTGAACCCTATTGGTATGACGACCTTTGGTATCCATACCTTCTTCTTTGGTGGTTATGTCTTGAGATGGGGTGTCTCAACGGAGGCATCCATATGCCGAAGAGAGGCATGCTCCCCGCGGTGTGTACGAAATATAGTATCAGGTGATTCTTCATCTTCTTCGTCTTTGGGGCACTCTTACGAGAAACAACTGATGGTACTCTCGGTCCCAGATGTGACTTGGTTGGTCAACGTCCTGCAGAACCTACAGCAGCAGTAGTAGCAAAATCTATGGTAGTAATGGTAGTATCAACTCAACTTCTTAAAAGAATTCTAACGGGAATGCGGGCTGACAAAAATTCAGTTAACTTCTAAGACTATTGGGCAGATCTGACATCCCTCAAAAATTTTTTCTTCATTCGAGGGGACACTGCGCATCATATTCGCTTAAGTAGCTCAATGATTGAACATCCTTTTTTAGTGGCCAATCTCTGGAACACTGCATAGACTTTAGTGATAGGAGCTGGCTTCTTCCTCTCCTCACTACGACCATGAAATGATGGTAAGGTAGCAACGATATTTTGAATACTTTCATATCCATTAATATTCATTAACGGGTGAAACCTACTCCCTTGCAGAAGCGGAGAGGCCACCAGTAACCTAAGTTCCTCCTCATGAAAAAAATTCATCAACAGGTATTATTTCTGGAATTTTTGCTTTAGCGGCCTTTCGAGCCTTTCAGCTACGGTTTTTCCTTTGAGATTGAGTTAATGACATAGACTTCGAACTGGATCCAATTTCAAACACCGATAGTGGGATGGTAAATCCTTTAGTTGTATCTTCTACAATCAGAATCTCCTTTCCCTTTGCAGAAAAGGGAACAACATACTTGATAGGTGTTGGGGGAGCAGCAGCTTTCACCTTCCTGCAAGAAGAGAAATCCTGGGGACAATTCATGTTAAATTCCACAGAAGGGTCCTAAGCTTTCAGAGCAGCAACCTTCATTATGACAAACATGAATTTTCCAAGAATGACATTCAGTTCATCAAATCCAATTCCAAACTTGATGGTGTAAGAGACATTGCGAGCATTGCATCTAGTTGGCAAGTTGCAGGAGAAAGTAAGCGTCAAAAACACTATTGAAACAACTTCAAAAAGAAAGCTCTGGGGTTAGTTATTTAGCCAAAAAATTGTAATTCTAGAGCAAATAATAAAAATCAACAAAATCTGAACTATAGACTCGGTAGGTCTTTATTTAATTTTTAGTTTGTGAAGATTTTAAAATTTAGTAAAAATAGTTTGAAAGTAGAAGGATTTAATTAATTAAATAAGAAAGGTTAAAAAACAAGCACAACACCACATAATTTGATTTAATTTGCAAAGTAGCAAATCAAACTCGAAAGGACATGAAAAGGAAAATAAAGTTTAGGACCCAGTGCAGACCGACTTTACAACACATAAAGCCTAGAAGAAACTAGTCCACCAACACACCTATTGGGGGTCCGACCCCACACAAAAGATAATAGTCCTAATGAACTGCTGAACCTCTCTTTTCAAAGATGATTGAACAGACAGTCCTAAAGTCCAAAAGAGTTGACCGTACTTACCCAAGAAATAAATGTATGAAGTATTCTAACGGAAGAAGGGTAATTTGGTCCATAAAGGACATGGACACGTTACTGATGTATGAAGACAATATTCCTTGATTTAAATGGAGAGAGAAACTATTCCTCAGTGGAGTCACCAGAAGCTGTCGACACAATTTTATGAGTCCTATAAAAGCTGTCATTCACTGGAATGAAAATCCCGACGCCTGCTTCGAAAGGGCATTTAATATATATATATATATATATATATATATATA
>JXCR01121432.1:190149-206264 GCA_002079205.1 Phalaenopsis hybrid cultivar
TATATATATATATATATATATATATATATAGTTTAGAAAAATATGAAATCAAATTGATCTCATATCTTTCATAGTTTAGATGAAAGAGCACTACGCCTCAAACTATGTATTTATCTCAAAAGATAAACACACGACTTGATAGTGAGGCTCAATTAAATAAATTAAGAAATGTATGACATCCGTTTAGTCTACAAAGAAAATCATTTTTTATATTGACCAACAAGTTCCCCTATTTAATAAAAAAAATTAAATAGAGTTTATATTCAGTTGGGTTCTTGAAAGTTTCCTATAAAGGCAAGCCCTTATAGTTAATTACATCTTAGATAACTGAAGTCACCTAAGAAAAAAACTCAATAAAAATTAGGAGATATTGTCTTCATGAATTTCAAAGGATAAGAATTTTTAAAGAGATCGGACAAAGAGATGTGAAAGAGGAATGACTCAAATTTGGAATATTTTATTTTTGGAATCCAAAGAAAGAAGAACTAGAGGATGTCATAGATCTCGAGGAGAATTTTGGTGACTTCCCATGCTATCCCACTGTTTGGCTTCAATTTGGAGGAGAAATATTTAAATGTTTCATCCTGCCAAGTTTATTAATTAGGGCTTACATTCATTTGAAGCGATCACACAAATAGCTTGAAAGATGTGAGGATTTAGGTTGTGACGAACGATAACCACGAAATCTTAGGGTGATTTAGGGCTTGAATTGTATGTAGAACCATACAAAGGCTTAAGGAAAAGTTGAGGAATTATGTCGCACTAGGTGGACAACCTCAAAATCCTATGGCTTATTGTTTAATTTTAAGGAATGGTTTACTTGGTGTAGACATGTTTTGCTGTTGAAGATAGTTGTGCTGCCCACAATGCTAGCTCCAAGCTCCGTGTCGTAGCAAGTTTAATTTTTCCAATGTGTCAGGTCTTGAAGTCAAATCAAATGTTTCTTAAGATTATTGTTATTTCAATATTATGGGGAATGTTAAAATTGATTAAAACGACACCGGTTAGGATCACAAGGTTCCCTCGTTCTGGCCCCACTATTTTCTTTGGATTCACTTAGTCTAAATAAATTTTCTAAACTCAACTTAATGAGTTCCATACTTTCATTTAGACCGTGGGAAATCTCGTTAGCAACTGTAGGTTACCCCCTTCAAGAGATTCCCGATCATCTGATAGAGACGTTTTAATTTAGTTGCAATTTTTGTTTTGTTTTGTTTGTGATTAAATTTTGAGTTTTCTTATAATTTACTGTTGTGATGGTAAATTTTATCTTGTTTTGATTTTTAAATTTTTTTTTTGTTCTAATTTTGTGGCTATCTTAAAGGTTTCAGTTTTGACATGCAGGGTGACTTTGTTATTTAACAGGCAAATTTGCATGTAGAAAATGAGAAGCATAGAAAGATAAATAAAAGTAAATTGCAACACAATAATTTAAAAGTGTACTTGTCGATTCTTCCCATTCCCCCACCTGAAAAGTCAGTACTTGCAAAGCATATATATAATTTTGGAGGAATTAAAACATGCTTGTAGGAAAAATAGAGAACACAACCTTGAGGTGTATCTACCAAATCTTATGTCATACCTTGGTAGGACCAATTTGTCATCTCTGAGGAGATTCCATTAAGAAAATCATAATATGTCCAAGTGTCCTCCGAGATTCCCAAAGGATCATGAAAGGGTCCTGGAAAAACCCTAGGCATTTCACAGTCCCTTGAATCGTCTTGAGTTCATTTTGGTCTTATTATGTTTGTTATGTGGTTCACCCAATTCATATCCTTATGCTAAATGAACCTTGATGTTATGATTATCACTTTAAGTGGGATAATTATCATTTGATGTTTCACTTATGAATTTTACTGGTAAGGGCCCTTAGGGGCAATTTGGCTTAATTAAGAAACTTTGCCGATTTGATTTTTAAAGACGGGTTTGTAGTGTTTTAAAGTTTCAAATTAATCATAGGTCATTTTCTAGACCTCATTAGACAATATTTTTATTAAGCCTACTTAACCACTAAGCCCTTAAAACATAATGGGTAGATTTGTAATTTTTAGAAAAAAATTAAATATTTATGCTTTAATTCCTTATCAAGAATCATAAATCATTTTAAAACCATTAATTAGGGTTTTAAATTAATGGGTTATGATCTTCTAAAGTCAAACCTCTCACTTTAACATTTTCTCATTTTATTGTTCTTCCAAATTCCATCAATTTTGAGAAATTACAAATTTGTCTTAATGATACCAATATGATATTTGACGCAACCATTTATCCCTTTCATATTTCAATCATTCAGACATGTCAATTAAGATCATTTATTACTCGTTTATCCTTTAGTTAGGCCTAAATATTAATTAAGGCCTAAATCATAAAATTACCCTTTTGCCCCTTAAGGCCTTAACACCTCATAATTCATTAAATCAAACTTAAATAACTTTAAGATTTTATGTTACCCTACACATGGGGTAATTAAAATATGAGAGGAGAAAATGTGACTTTTTGAAATTTATTTAATTTTTTAAATGCAAAAATAGAGATTTTTACAGAAAATTTAATAACTCAACCAAAACAAAGTTTCTATCCTTCAGAAAATTATTGGACTTTCTTTTAGTTCATGGAACCACTTGGACAAATTTTCATGAATTTAAGAGGTTTAATTTAATTATTAAAGTTATTTGTTTATTTTGTGTATTAATTAAATATAAAATATTATTTTAGTGGAAAATTAAATTTTATATTTTTCTTAGATCTATTTGAGTTTAGGGAACCTAGAGAAACAAATTTTATATTTTTGTGGGTTATATTTTTATTATTAGAATTATTTTAGTGGAAAATTAAAGAACATCCATTTTAAGCCTTTAAAAATTAATATCTTGACTTAGAAAATTAGGAAAATTATTTTAATTACTTTTGAGTGAACACGAAGCCAAATGTGACATTTTAGTGTGTTTTTATAATTTTGCATTTTTTATGATTTTTATTTAATTTTTTTTTATTTAAATACTTAAAAATAGCTTAAAAATGAAGTATTTATTTTAATTCCACTTTTATTTTTTATATGTTCCTCTGATCATAAAGAGATCCAAAAACCAATTTGGTGATTTTTTGAGTTGTATTTTAATTATTATAATTATTTTAGTGTCAAAAATGTCATTTAACTTAATTAATTCATTTTAGTGGTCAAATTAATTCCAATTGATTTGAAATTTTTATGGGAAGCTCCTATAATATTAAATTATAAAGAGGAATAATTTTATGCCATTTAAATTTATATTTATTCCAATTTAATTACATTTCATTTTTAGAGTTTAATGACAGTTAGGGTTATTCTTAATAAGTTAAAACAATATTATATTTTTCCTAGGGTCCTATGACCACAATGACATACCAAAATAAGTTTTGTATTTTTCTTATGAATATTCTAATTATTAGAATTATTTTACCAAAATAAAGATGACATGTTTGAAAAATAGAAATCTCTACCTAGTGACATTCCCTGACCTTGAAAAAATCAGGGAAGATCCCTCATGACAGAGAGATTAAAAGCCCCAAAAATCAAGTCAAGATGAAATGTCCATGCAAATGAAGAATTCAAATAAGAAATTCACCATTTAATTAATTAAAAATTACACATGCATCAAATAAACATGAAACCATTTCTGTATTATTCTCCTCTGTTTACTGAGCATGAGGGTATTTTTCTTCTATTTTTAAGATTTTTCTACACCAAGATATGGATTATTAAAGTTCTGGGATTATATAATTCAAGAAATTTTTTATTTTTCTGTTTATCCAGCATAGCGCCACACAATCATAGGCAGATTCGAGCTTTACACATGGTGCTCTGCCATTTGCCTCTGCAAAACACCTCAGCGCCTCATTAGCCCGTGGTTCATGTATCAAAACTCCATCTGGCTCGATCTCATTCGTTCATCCAATACACACGCGATTGGATGGCGTTCATTTATCATCCCCAACTGACCTAACCCGTAAGTCGTCCACCTTCTAACCTTAATATCTCTTCGATACTTAACCAAATCTCTTCTGGTTTGTTTCTATCAACACATTTAGACTAGGAGAACATATCCATATGGGTAGTCAAGTCTTAAATTGAGTTTAGAACATGGAGAATTAAAATATGCTAGGTTTAAGGGGAGAGTTTAATACCTTTACCCAAGAGGTGTGGCCTTGATTGGGTGCTTCCAAAAGCTTGAGTTGAGTCTAGAGAGATCCTAGATGAAGCCTTGGTCTATGATGAAATGCCTAGATATGAAGTCGATCAAGGTCGATTTGAGGTGTTGATCAAAGTATATATTAGGATGGTCTGGTGATGGGGCCTTTATAGGGGATCTTCTTCTCTCACTCTGGGAATGGTGTGGGTGAAGTTAAGTTGGATTTGGGGGGAGTTTTGAGAGGTGTCCTATTTTGGGCTCAAATTAGGGTTGAGAAATTAGCTCTGGTTAGTGGGGAAGAGGTCTATAGGATGGTTGGTCTAAACTCAAGAGGTCTTAAAGAAGCTCTGAGAACAATTTGGCTGAGTCTCCCCAAGAAATTTCAACCTCTCCCCCCTTGGCTGTGGAGGATGAGTTTAAATAAAGGAGCCCATGGTGGCTGCCATGGATGGTTGAGGTGGCTAAGAGGCTGCTTAGATGGAGGGAAGAAAGTTTCAAGTGTCTAATTGGGTTGGTGCAACCTGGATGGGTGTAATTTTGAGTTTTGGCCTAAGTGGGGCTCTTGAGCCGGGTGGCTGGCCTGCTATGCTTAGGTCATTATCCCACTAAAGATGGTCAGTGGTGGGCTAATATTAAGCTAATTGGGTTTGTGTATGGGTAGAGGTGATTAATTAAAATGAAAAGGGGCTTGGGTCAACTTGGGTTTAGATTGTTTAAGTGATTCATGGTGGTGGTTAAAGAGAATCTTAAGGGGGCTGGAAAAGTCCTCTTTTCATTAATAAATTGATGAGGTGGCAAGGCTCACATGACTCATCTATGGCTTGGGAATGGCTTCATGGCTTCCCTTTGGCTTGGTGATTTTGCATTAATAGGATTTTTGGAATTTTGACTAATTTTTAAATGGTGTTTTCATGATTCCAAAAGTGGAAGGGGTTAAAGTTACAAATATCATGGTATATGGTTTGATTTAATTGGATGATGAAATGATTTTTTCATGTGGGCTTTTAATTTCAAGGAATTAAAAATTGGGCTTAGTTTGGAAGGGCTTTTGGAAATGGTATGGTGGGCTTGAGTTTAGGTTGAATTGGACTAAAGTTTGGGCCAACACATTGTTTAATTTGGTGTAAGAATATTTCATGAAGAATTTGAAAAAGATTTTAAGTGATTTTAAATTGAATTGAAAAGCCAATTTAGGGATTTGGACATAGGGTCAAATTGGGGCTTTTTTATTTGGGTCAAAATGGGGCTTTCATGGGGAATCTACTTCTCTCACTCAAGGGATGGTATGGGTGAAGTTAATTTTGATTTGGTGAAGTTTTGAGAGGTGTCCTAGTTTGAGCTCAAATTAGGGATGAGAAATTGGCTCTGGTTAATGGGGAAGAGGGCTGGAGGATGGTTGGGCTGAACTTAAGAGGTCTTGAAGAAGCTCTGGGAACAATTTGGCAGAGTCTCCCCAAGGAATTTCAACCTCTCCCACATTGGTCGTGGAGGATGAGTTTAAATAGAGGAGGCCATGTTGGCTGCCATGGATAACTGAGGTGGCTGGGAGACTGCTTAAGTGGAGGGAAGAAAGACTCAAGTGTCCAATTGGGTTGGTGCTACTTAGATGGGTGTAATTTTTTTGTTTTCGCCTAAGTGGGGCTCTTGGGTTTGGGTTTTCAGGACCATATAGTTAGTGGTGGGCTAATGTGTAGTCATTTGTGTAAGTACATGGGTAGAGGTGATTAATTAAAATTGAAAGGGGCTTAGGTCGACTTGGGTTTAGCTTGGGTTTAGGCGCATGGAAATGGCTTGGGTGACTCCTCATGGCTGATTAAGGGTAGGTGAGCCAGCTGAAATGGTGTGGGGAGGTATCTATCCAAAGGATTTGGGCTAAACATGGGTTTAAGTAATTCATGGGAGTGGTTAAAGAGGATCTTACAGGAGCTTGAAAGTGTCTAGTTCTCTTTCCATTAATAACTTGGTGAGGTGGCAAGGCTCACATGGTTCATCTATTGCTTGGGAATGGCTTCATGGCTTCCCTTTAGCTTGGTGATTTTGCATGAAATGGATTTTTGGAATTTTGAATAATTTTAAATGGTTTTGTTATGATTTCAAATGTGGAAAGGGTTAAATTTACAAATATCATGGTG
Source organism: Phalaenopsis hybrid cultivar (assembly GCA_002079205.1). Lineage (NCBI taxonomy): Eukaryota > Viridiplantae > Streptophyta > Magnoliopsida > Asparagales > Orchidaceae > Phalaenopsis > Phalaenopsis hybrid cultivar. The sequence goes on from JXCR01121432.1 coordinate 196,451, forward strand.
TATGATTTGATTTAATTGGATGACGAAATGATTTTGTCATGTGGGCTTTTAATTTCAAGGAATTGAAAATTGGGCTTAGCTTTTATGGGAGGCTTTTGGAAATGGTATGGTGGGCTTGAGTTTGTTTAGAGTTTGGGTAGAACAAATGTTTAATTTTGTGTAAGAATATGTCATGAAGAATTTGGAAAATATTTTAAGTGATTTTAATTTGAATTGAAAAGCCAATTTGAGGATTTGGACATAGGGTCAAATTTGGGCCTTTTTGATTTGGGTTGAAATTGGGCATGTAATTAGGTCAAATTGGTCTTGTATTTGCTTTCAATTGGTATTATAGATGTTGAATTTTGGTTTGGTATTGAAATTGGGCAAGATTGTGGTCAATTTGTTTGACATTGGGGCTAATTTGGGGAAGTTAGGCTTTTAAGGGCAATTTGGGGCTTTTAGTCAAAATTAGTCAATTTGGTCAATGTAGGTCAATGTGACGGCCCAAAATTGAAATTGGGAATATTTGGGATGATTTTGAAATTTTTTGAAAATTTTGGGTCATGAGGGGCATTTTGGTAATTTTTGGCAATTTCGGGGTATTATGGAGATTTTGGTGAATTTTGGTCAATTTAGGTAGTGGTGAATGAGTTGAGAAGACTTTTGGACAAATTTCGGTCTTTCGGGCAAATTTGGGAATTTCAATAAAAATTAGGGTTGTGAGGGTATTTTAGTTATTTGGTGATTTTGGGCTATGATGGGCTTGTAAGCCATGAAGCCATGTCAAATCAATAGAAGCCATATAAGGACTCATTTTAGATGCTCAATATCCTAATCCTAACCTTCTTAGCCAAGGGCTAGGGTTTTGGGTCCACCCATATGAGTTTTCCCAAAGGAGTCAGGAGACCAAATCAATGGGCCCTAAGGTTTGGTGTGTGTGTGAGAAAGTGTAGTGTGTGCAAGTTAGCCTAATCAAGACCAGACCACCAAGGGTTTTTCCTAAGGTTTGACCATCCTATGGGGACTCTCCTTGAGCTCCCTCATATTGACCCCACCTACTAAGTGCTAGAGGCTAGGACCAATATGTAGAACTTCAAGTTGAGCAAAGAAAAGTTTAGAATTCTAATGGTGAGGGTTCTTTTTCTAGTCCTCTAAGAATAGTCAACAGGAAAGTCCTATGTTGACCCTAGGCTAATAAGGAGGAAACTGGTCCTCAACCAAAAGTAAGGTCAACACATTAGTGAGTGAATTTCATCATTGATGATAAACTCCTTCTCGTTTAAATATTCAAATTGAGTGACCTTCTCATAGCACTCTGGTTCACCACTTCCATTTAAGCAACAAATAGTATGAAGATAAGGAATACAAATATGTCGGTCTCAAGATTCTATTGGACAACTTAACTTTAGTAGTAGGTGATTGATGTTTGATTGAGCTATCCTTCTCTCTTTAATCACTAGTTTCTATAATTTCTAAGAATCTTTGGACTCTTTATAAGTACTTCATAAACAATATTGGGTTCTATTATTGTCCTTGTGTATCTCTATTTCATGTAATGTCACATACCCGCTCTTGATGAACTTTTGATTCTAATAGTCCTGAAATTTGTACCTAGAATGATCTAAACAAGGCATATTGAAAGTGAACTTGATAGATTTTGAATCAAGTTTACTCTTGGACCTTGCTTTAACATAAACATATGCAGAACAATGAAATTCCTTCAGATGAGATAAAATTACCTCTTTATCACTCTAAAGGCTTCTTCAAGAAAGCCTTCATTCAAAGGTATTAATGAACTACAATCAATCAGATAAAAAAAGTGTTCATTGCTTTTACCAAAAATTACTTTGGCAAGTCTGAAGGAAACGTACTCCTGATATTCCTTGTGAAGGTTTTATTCATTCCCTTAGCTACACCATTCTGTTGTAGTTTCCTTGGAACAATGAACTCATGCCTGATGTCTTTTGCAGCAATAAAATTCTCATACATCTAATCATGATACTCACCTTCATAATCAAATTTTTTGACACATCAGCCTAAAGCATGTCTGATTTTGTATCATGGTCTTCCACATTTTAAATACCTTAAGTACAATAGATTTTTGCTTTAAAACATAAGGTCAAACATTTTTGGAGTGATCATCCATGAAAGTGGGAAAGTATTATGAACCTTTAATGGACTGAACTATAATAGGATCTCATAAGGCAGTATGCACAAACACCACCTTCTATGACTTTATAATTGACCCAACTTTGGAGAAAGAAATAATATTTTGCTTGTCATATACATGATGTTCACAAAACTCTAATTTCATAGATTTCAAACCCTCAAACTTGTTCTTTAAAATTGGGAGTTCATACCATTCTNTGTCATAATTTCAGCATTCATATATGTCATTTCCTTTGCCTAATATTGACTTTCCTTTTCTGGATTTGAATCTATCTTTGCATATATTCTTTTAATTACTTCTTCTCTTTTTTTCAACATTTAACAAAAAACTTGAAGATTCACTACTCACTTCATTTCTTTGAATTTTTCTTTTACCATAAACCCACAATGTCATCAAAATTGAACTTAATGTTACATGAAGTGTTACTCACCATCGTGAGCAATCTATCCCAGCTCTTTGATAATAAAAAAAGAACTAACAGTGCCCCGACCTCATCATCAACTTTGATGCCAACAAAACATAACTGGCTAGAACTAAGATTGAAATTATTTAATGTTCAACCATCAAACTACCTTCCACTTTCTTTATGTTAAAAAAGTTCTTTATCAGAAAAACTAATATTAAAAGCAGAATGCTTCACATACATCCTTGTCAATGATACCATGAGATCAATCATAATTTTCTCATTCACTATATTGAACGTAATAAATGAGAAAAGTGAAAAACTGACCAAACCTAGGGCCGTTCAATCTAGCACTTCCCATGCTTCTGGAGTCATGATTTCATGCCTCTTAAAAACTTCTTTTAGTGGAAAATACAATTTATTTTGCTCTTCCACTTGTGTTTTCTACAGTATAAAGTTTGATTCATTGAACTTCTCTACATTGTATATTAGTTATCCAGTCTTTTCTTTCACTTGAATCAATAAACTTCAGACAAGAAATCCCTCTCTGATATCACTTGTTTGCATGGAAACTAGTGTCTCAATCAAATTACAATCAAAATCGCACATTGGAAAAAGGATCACACTAATTCAAGAAATCTAGAATAATAATATCAAATAGAAACGTATAACTAAATAGTCCCAAAAAATAAATCAAGGTTTAAAATGAAGAAACCAAAGAACAAGAAAAAAATTACGTAGCAACACTATAAAAAATTTCATTGACAAAGGAGAAACACAAAGGAATTTACATCACTCAAAACCTCTCTACTTCACTGAAACTTACCACAACTTCGCTTTTTTCACTTGATCATACAAGCACAATCGTACTCCAAAACCCACAACTCAAACCTCATTGCTCCACACCAAAGGTTCTTTTAGAGCTCACCGTGCAGAGTAGAGTTTCACTAGAGAGAATACTCACTCGTCACACTGAATCAAGGGTTTAAAAATTGAATCGGGAGATAAACCACACATGACAACATCATGCCACTCCTCAACAAATATCTTCCAGTCGTTATATTCTGGATTCTGGAATCAAAAGAACCGCGACGTAGGTACATTGCGGCATGGCATACTTTCGCTGCTCAATCTGTTCTGAAGGTTAAAAGGAAAGACCATGCAATGTAACCTTGCTCCTATATGAAGTAATAACGCCATCCGCTATACCTATGCCATATATTGGTGTGGCTATCCCTATCATGTGGCAACTTGGCTCACCTCAATTAGTCTCCACACTATTACAAGCTTCGACAAGGACAAGAGAAGTTAGTGACGTTCATGGTACATGCAACACTAGTTGGGTGACAGAGTTTAGGTAATTAACGAGAAGTGTTATTTCTTATCATCATTTATATTTTAGATGTTATAGGTATAACAATTTCGAGTGATATGTAGGCAAATCCCAATTTAAATTAAGATTTCCTAATGATTAACTCACAAGTTTTAAATGATATAAATATGATGAAATTAGTTGATTCAACGATTAACCAGCCCTCTCGGATAATTTTTTTTTCTAATATAGTTATTGCTGGTTTTTTTTATTATTTTTTAAATAGTAAACAAAAATTATTATATTACCATTGAACATAGTTGGTTTTGCATGTTTGGGCCATCAAGTAACTTTTTGTGCATATTTCTATCTTATTTTAATAAAGTAATATTACTGTTCTTAAAAGGAATAATAAAAATGACTATTTCTAAAAAAGTGAAAGACAAGTGGCCACAACTCTGGCATCCTTGGGAGAGAGTAGAAAGACAAGGAGTATCTTTTCGTTTCATTATCTGAATGTGATGGCACAAATGCATGTCAAGTTCGTATTTGAAAATGAAACGTAATCCCATCTGAANAAAGGACAAGAAAAGTTAGTGACGTTCATGGTACATGCAACACTTGTTGGGTGACAGTGTTTAGGTAATTAACGAGAAGTGTTATTTCTTATCATCATTTATATTTTAGATGTTATAGGTATAACAATTTCGAGTGATATGTAGGCAAATCCCAATTTAAATTAAGATTTCCTAATGATTAACTCACAAGTTTTAAATGATATAAATATGATGAAATTAGTTGATTCAACGATTAACGGGCCCTCTCGGATAATTTTTTTTTCTAATATAGTTATTGCTGGTTTTTTTTTTTAAATTTTTTTAATAGTAACCAAAAATTATTAGATTACCATTGAACATAGTTGGTTTTGCATGTTTGGGCCATCAAGTAATCTTTTGTGCATATTTCTATCTTATTTTAATAAAGTAATATTACTGTTCTTAAAAGGAATAATAAAAATGACTATTTCTAAGAAAGTGAAAGACAAGTGGCCACATCTCTGTGGCATCCTTAGAAGAGAGTAGAAAGACAAGGAGTATCTTTTCCTCTCATTATCTGAATGTGATGGCACAAATGCATGTCAAGTTCGTATTTGAAAATGAAACGTAATCCCATCTGAATCCAATTGCAATCTGTCAATTTAAATGAATGATTGTAATTAGGTGGCAGCCACATCACTTCAATTAGGCAATGCCTTATCACTTCAACAGTCGTGCCACAATCGACTGCTCAAAAAACTGTCGGCCATTTACAATTAGTTGGAACATGCAACTGTAGTTGTTGTGCCGCACACAAATATGTGGAGGCATTGGACATGTTTGTCCNAGGTGGTAGCCACATCACTTCAATTAGGTAATGCCTTATCACTTCAACAGTCGTGCCATAATCGACTGCTCAAAAAACTGTCGGCCATTTACAATTAATTGGAACATGCAATTGTAGTTGTTGTGCCGCACACAAATATGTGGAGGCATTGGACATGTTTGTCCAATAGCATTATACTACTATTTTTTATACGCCATTCATTTGAAAATTATGAAATTTAAATTTATATTTTATGTAAATTATTAGTTAAGATAATGTGGTTTTGCAGGGACAAATTAGATATTATTAGAAGCACTTGCATGAGTCAAATAGGCCAAAAACAAGCAATTTCAAATGTAATTGGTAAATTTTGGGATCATTCTAAGGGTTAAATGATCTCTAAAGTTTGTAGTAGCTTGATGAGGAAAAATTGTTTGTCAAGTTTAAAAATTTGCAATTTTGAATTCAATGAGAAATGGTTAAAAGGTTGACATAAATAAATGTTAAAAAACCTAACTTCAACCATTTTGGGGTTATTTCAATAAGAACATAAAACAAAAAAACAAATCTTAGAATCACAGATAATTTCTATACTTATGGCTAGCATCATTTGATGACTTTTGTTGATTGATATTGTACCCATTGTAAATCAATATNATATTAGAAGCACTTGCATGAGTCAAATAGGCCAACAAGAAGCAATTTCAAATGTAATTGGTAAATTTTGGGATCATTTTAAGGGCTAAATGATCTCTAAAGTTTGTAGTACCTTGATGAGGAAAAATTGACAAGTTTAAAAATTTGCAATTTTGAATCCAATGAGAAAGTAATATGACAAAAAAAATAAAAAAAGGTCAAGGGCATCATTTTTTTATGGGTCAATGAAGAGTCCACAATTCTTAAAAGCACTTGCATGAGTCAAATAAGCCAACAACAAGCAATTTCAAATGTAATTGGTAAATTTTGGGATCATTCTCAAGGTTAAATGATCTCTAAAGTTTGTAGTACCTTGATGAGGAAAAATTGTTTGTCAAGTTTAAAAATTTGCAATTTTGAATTCAATGAGAAATGGTTAAAAGGTTGACATAAATAAATGTTAAATAACCTAACTTCAAGCATTTTGGGGTTATTTCAATAAGAACATAAAACAAAAAAACAAATCTTAGAATCATAGATCATTTCTATACTTATGGCTAGCATCATTTGATGACTTTTGTTGATTGATATTGTACCCATTGTAAATCAATATAGGTGTTTTTCATCATCCATCCCAAGACATTGATATGTGATTAAAAAATTTTGATTTAAACTTTCTTGATTTGGCTTGTTAGTTTTACCAATTTTTCTTGAGGTACTTAAGATGAAAAATTAAGCATTTTTTATGATTTCACTAACTATGGTTGCCAATATTTTATAAGGTGTAACATTTCATATTTCACATAATTACAAGTTTAGCCTTATGATTGATTTGGGTTTTCAAGTTAGGGGTTTCACTAATCACTACATTTCAATCATTTTGTAGGTCAAGTTATTACAATTGCAAAGTGTAATTCTCTCATTTTGATTGAGGTTTGGAGGCAGAGGGTTAAATGTGCCAAATTCCAGTTTATAAATGTACCCACACTTAGATTTTAAGTGATTTTTTTTTATATTTAAGGATGAAATTATCATTTTAATTCAAAAGATTGCTTTTTAATTATCCTTTTTATTTCTAATTAGTCTCACATTTTTTTAATTTTATTTTAATTTTTATATTTATTTTTCCACTATTTGTCATTTTCGTAGAAAATTATAATTTTCATGTCAGAAAAAGGACTCTAACCTTGAGAAAATTGTAGGAGGTCTCCATGGTCATAGGCTTTAGATATTTAAATTTTTATTAATTTTTATGTAATTTTAATTTTTAATGTTCTTATGAGAGTTTAGTTGTTTTAGTTAATTTTAAAAAGATCACGAGTGAAATCAATTTTATATTATTTTTTTTTTGTTCCCCTTATTTTTCCTAGTTCATAGCATTTAATTTTGTAGTCTTCTAATTTATATTTTGTTAGTTATCTATTTTAGACGTTTCCATAAATTTTTGGTTTTAAATAAATCCAAAATTGCTTTTATCACATAGCCGACATGATACTAACTAAACCTCAACGTCATTGAATCTCCATGGTAGCTTTGTAATTTGCTATGCTTTCCACATCGATGTTTAGTTGGCTTACAATTCAATGTGGTGTATGATCCCGCTATTCCAATTGAAGTGTTCTAAGATGTTCATTTCAAATAGAAGGAAACAGGCGATATACATTCATGATCCTCAAGGGAATGGTGATCCGACATTATAAATGAACTAGGGCTTGATCCTCTCGATCTAATGCACAAAACTAAGATGGTAAGCATCCAAAGTGATCATCTTATCATATCCTTCTCATTTAAACATATAAAAGCATATGAATCAAAAATTTCTTTCACAAATGACCAAAATTAAGGGCCCTAATGGAACATTTGAGCATACCTCAGTCCAAAAGGAATTCTTCAATTAGAAGGATTGGGAAGGAATGTTTTGAGCTCATACATCTCCTCCAAGAGTCAATTTAAGTTGATGTTGAGTCTTTGTATAAACTTGACCAAATGGGTGCTTGATATGCTTAAGGGGTGGGTTAGAGAGCATGAGAATTGGGATATTGATTGAGGAAGTGATATTAGGGTTTTAGGAAGCTAAGGAGTATTCAATTTAGGGGTTTGATGAGTTTGAGTGGTAGGTCAAGATTTGTACTAATGTGTCTTTAAGAAATCAATGGATAAGAGGAAATGTTTCAGGATTTGATTGATAAAAAAAAGTTCAAGGAGGTTGGCTTAGGGTTTTAGGAGCAATAAGGCTGAACTTTTATAAGGAATGGATAGCATGCTTGTGGTTGAGCTATCTCAGGTTGGGGCCTTTAATGGCTATGTAGAGCTTGAGAAGCTTTGGGAATGATAAGGAATAGTTCAAGAGGCTTTTCTAGTTGTGGAGGAAGTGGTTTGGCAGAATTATTACAATGGATTATGCCCAGTCCCTCTCTTTTTTGAATTTTTAAGTAAGGGACTTCCACTAATCTTCATGGATTGCATGAGGCCTTTGGGAGCTGGCCTTTTTGTCTTTAGAGAAGGACTAAGGGGTTGATTTTAAATGGCTAGGGTTTGCTCCTTTTAATTTTGGATTTTTTGGTTTAACTTGGATTTTGGATTTTGGATTTTGGATTTTTGTGGCTTGGAATCTTGGATTTTGGATTGGTTTGACTTTTGAGTACTGGCATGACATTAGTTTTGGCGTCCTAACTAATAGGTTTAACATAATGTTTTGTCCTTGTGTGGCATTGGTGGCTTGGAATTGGCTTTCAACTTGATGGCTTAAACCTTGTTTAGCTTTTTGTTTATCAAGAGGAGTTAATGGTTTTAGCTTTGGCTAATGGTGGGCTTAGCATGGATTGCGCTCAAATTTGGATTTGTTTAATGGATTTGGGTTTAAGAATTTATGTTTAGGATTTTAAGAGTTAGGTCTGGTTCTGGTTTGATGATACGACAAAGTGGGCTTAAAATTTGTAAATTTTGTTTTATTGAGAATTTTGGATATTTTAATTTTATGTTTAATTTGGATTTTTTAAAGGATTTTCATTTGTTGTTTTATTTAAAATTTTTATTTAATTAATTTATCTTTTACTTTGGGTTAATTCAATTATCTTGCTTTTAGTGAATTCTGGATTATATTTTAATTTAATTTTGATTATATTGTTTTTTTGGAATTTTATTTATGCTTGGAATTTATTCCTTAGTAGATTTAATTATATTTAATTTTGAATTTGATTTTAGATTGACTTGGTGATTTTTAACTTTGATTTTCTATGGGTTTAACTTTATTAAATTTAATTTTTTGTTAATTGCAATTTTATTTTGGATTTGAATTGAAAATTTTAGTGAGTTTTGGTTTTAGCATGATCAAATTGTGATTAGTTTGTCACCTAGTTTTAATTGTTATGATTCTGTTTGGTGATTTTATGACTTCATTGAATTTTAAGCTAGTTTTATTATGATGAAACAAACTTTTGAATTTGTTTGATGATTTAAATTTTCTTTTAATTTTGATCTCTCTTTTAATTTTTTTTTTTGTAATTTTTAATTAGCTTAGTCTTAATTTGATTCTGATTTTGGTTAATTTGATCTTTAAGATTTTGGTGAATTTTGTTAGGTTTGATTTAATTTTGATTGAATTAATCTTTATAACTCTTTTTACTGTTTAGTATTGATTTTGAGTTTTGACTTTAATTTGACTTGTTAATTTTATTTTATTTTTTTTATTTTAAATTTGTGATTTCAATTCCATTTTGGCTTTATAATTCTACTTGTATTTTAATTTTAGAATTTTAATGATTTTTTTTTATTTTGAATTTTTTTTATTAATTTACATTTTTTAAATTTTGATTTTAGTTTTAATTTCACTTTTTTTTATTACAAAATTAATTTATTTTATTTTGAATTTATACTTCAATTTATTTTTTTGTTTAATTTATTCTTTCATTAAAGATTTTAGTTTTATTTTCTTTTGTTTAAAGGATGA
>JXCR01121433.1:6945-31161 GCA_002079205.1 Phalaenopsis hybrid cultivar
GAATGTCCGGCTCTTGCGCACCTGTTTGTTGAAAGGGTGAATCACACTAAATTCACTTCTGAACATCCTTTGTGATGTTTCCATTCACCGGCTTGGATGTTGACCCTCGTTTCATTGATATCTTCCATTCAGTTGCTTGTTGTCAACTTTTTCCTCTTAAAGTTATTTCCGCTTTTATTTAGGAGGAATGGAGAACGTAGGCTTCTCACCTTCGATTCGTGGAAATAAAACAATAAAGATCAACCAACCCTGATCCTCTCTATTTTCTCACGGTCTATGTGCAACTTTGACTGAGAAGATAGACGAGGCTGCCAGCTTTTAACGTCTGTTTAATGTTCACTTTGAATTCCCCAAGGTTTGCAAGTTTGTTGGGTTCATAATTTAGCAATCTTGTGATTGGATCTCTTCACAGTCAGCTTCGGGAGTCAGAGATCTTCTTTGTGGTTGCCTTACTCCTGCCTACCACGGTGAAATCCTTTCTTAAGTTTATAACCTGTAGGTGGTAATTAGAGCACATTCATCTTTACTCCCATGTGTTTTGCAAGCCCTTTGTTGTTGTTGGGGACTCTACTTTGCAGTTCTTCTATTGTCGCTGTCTCACAAGGCGGGCCAGAGAATGGCGAACAACTTTCATAGCTGTCCATTAGGTTTCCACCACTGGTCAACCACCTACATCTGTTAAACCAATGGCCATAACTCGCTGCTCATTCTTCTGGCACGAGAATTCCTAGGTTTATCTTCTCAAAGTTTTAAGCGGAATACTTTTCAATGCTCTTTATAAGTGTTCATGAAAATTTTGATTATCTTCTCCTATCGAGAATATTAACTAGATTCTTTCACTAACATTTGTTCGTTAAGCGACCAAAGATAATGTAACCTATCTAACATAGCACCGAACGTCCACAGCTATCCATTAGGTTTCTTATATGTAACCTATCAAAACATTGAAGAGGGTTTCTTATACCCAATTTAGGTGGTTAGAAAGGTCTTATAATGAATAGGAATCTCCTTCTTCCATTGCCACTCAAATTGGCAACAACTAGTTGGCTTCTGCTTATGATTAACGACATATGTCTGTCAAACCAATGGTCATAACTAAATGCTCATTCTCCTGGCATAAGAGTTCCTGGGTTTATATTCCAAAGTCCTCAGCGGAATACTTTTGAATGCTGTTAATTAGTGTTCAGAACGTTAACTAGATTTTTCCATCAACACTTGTTCGTTAGGTGAACAAAGATTATGTAACCTATGTAATGTAGTACCCAACGTCCAAAGCAAAACTCAATGACATAAAGCTAATAATCACAACAAGCTTGTTAACCACATGCTAGTAGTTACAATATGCAACTCCTTGACTTAAGCTATAATGTTACAACCAAGATTCTTTGACTCTTCTGATTGGAGCCTACCTGGTATATTCCTTAATTGAGAGTGCTCCTTTGACATGGCATGGTAGGTAATTTTGGGAACTTTCATCCTCTGGAAGTCTTGAAGACTCACATAAAAAAAAATCTTGAAAATCTGATTGAGCTTTGATTATAAAGATTAACCTCATAAAACTTTGATGGTGTGTTTGTTACGAACATTATATGTTTAAGGACCCCTTGATGTGCTAAGCTTTTTACTGAAAGGAAAGCTGTATGCTGCATCGTCAGCTGCTTCCTATCTTTGATTCGTTTAAGTTGATAATGATATGGAAAAGGGTATACAAAAGTATTTATTAATCTTTGCAGGCAGGTATGCATCAATGAGATAGGAAGAGGTTGAATTATATGCTTTCACAAGCACTTTGCATGTAACAAGTTTCATAAAAAAATAATGCATGCGGAGGAGTTTCAGTATCCAGCTTTTTCTGTTAGATGGATTATAGAATTCAGAAGTTCATCTAAAATTATGTCTTCTTTCAGGAACAATCAAATATATTACCAAAAGAAATTCACTCCATCAAATTGGATCCTTCCTGCTCTTACCAGTTAGCTTTCCACCTTGATGATGGCTGGTATGTCATGAATGTTTCTCCCTTTCATCGTCCCTTGTATAAAAGTTTTATTAAATTCATGTCATTGCTCAAGCCATTTAGTTATAGTTTTAATTTCTGCTTTGTTTTTCATTTATCATTATATTTTGGTTAATGAAAGGAAACGATATGCTATCTTTCATACTGGATTGGTTATCTTTGTTAATACCTTGATTTTTTGGAAATTTATTATTTCTTCCTGTGTGGTAAAATCTTGTTTTTTTTACTTAATTTGGACAAAAATCCAATTGAATCAGTAGCTTAATCATGACCTAAAGTTTAATCTCTTATTCTGATATAACGTAATTGTTGACTCCACACTATTTGAATTTTGTTGAAAAGAAGATTTATCCCTAATTAACTTGTTTGGTTACACGCACGGATTTGATGTACATGTGGGAGGAGCAGATTGCACCATCCGGAAGATCAAATGCAAATGATGAGAGTGCTCTTATAAGATTGGATTCGTTGCTTCTTGTGGAATTAAAAAAAAGAAACAAAAAAACAGTTGAGTAGGAACTGGTTGGTTCACCCTAATTGGTTGATTCTTGGTCAAATTGGATATATTATCCAATTTGGGGTAATTGCTTTGTTTACTTCTTAACATGATCCATAAGCTACACATTGTTAGTTATTGGTAATAAATGGTCAAATTACACAACATTGCCATATGGCTCTGTGCACCAAACATTCTTTTGCATTCAATAGGCAAATTGTGCTGCTCCAACAATGGGCCATGCGTGGCCTTGTATGATACCGCTTTGTCTGGTGCTTGGATTAAGAGGTGGCCCTATCTAGAACCTCCTAGAAAGCTTGGTATTTGTAAAGACTTTTTTAATGGAAATAATAATAATAATAAGAGATTTTGAGAAGGCAAAATCTGTCTGCCTAGTTCAGAGGACGGCTATGATATATTTTTTTTCTTATGCACTCATATTTTCTCATAGATCGTAATATTTGGCTTCTGTATGCTCTTTAAAAATGTAGCAGATGCAGATTTCAGACATATTGCTCCTTAACCAATTTCAGGTCTGGAGTTCTGAACCTTAATAATTTAAATGTGACGCACGTGCACTGCCCTCCTCCTCCTTGGTTGTAAGTTCAGCTAATAGAATTGCTTTCATATAAATGATATTTAGGATTTTATTTTTTGTGTTGGAGTTATCTATTTAGCTTTTTCCTTTTTGTGGGAATAGGGATGGCATTGATAAACCTGTTGCTCCATGCTTGAGAAGACCAACTTGGCTGGATTCAAATTCGGTATGTGCTAGGATTGATATCTTGGAAATATAGCGATTCTTTTAAACGTGATTATCTAGGTGGACCATATGATCATTTTGATAGTGCAGTGAACGGGAAGAAAATAAAAGGACAAAATTATGCTGCGCCGACTAAATTATATTAATTTTTATGCACTGCTTCATTTTACTTTTTATTATATTTTGTATTACAAAGAAAATGGAGTTAGGATTACCTATATGATTGCATTAGTTGTAATTTAGTAGTGCAAAGAATTATCACTTCATCCTAACAATTTCATTTTTGTGATTAAAGTAGTTATTTTGTTGGAGTTGCGCTCCACATTGATATAACACATCAACATAAATTGCCTTGTCCATTTGATTGGGTGATATTTATAATTGTCCACTAGTTTCTATTGTATTGAATAAGGTTTTAACCTCCTTTCATTTATATTCATCTTGGGTAATATTTTTTTTTCCTCATTCACTATACATTTTTATGGAATGCTTGCGCTACATGTTAATTCTATTTTATTCATATCCTTTTATAAAACTTCTAACTAAATTATCTCAATTGGCCCCCTTCTTCTGAAGTCCTTTCACATGAATTTTACAACTTGTTATTGTATCTTATCTGCTCTATATGATCTTATCTCCAACAGATGCTCCTTCTATCATTTTTTGATATATTTTTCTAGCTTCATCACTAATCAATCTCAAATTTTTTATGTTTCCACACATCTTAATTACATCTTAAATAGTGTTCGCCGCTTGGGACCCTCACTCATCAAGGACCTTCCCCTTCTTTATCTCTGGCGCTGTCATCTTTTTAAAGCATAATATTCTTGCTACCTGCTCATTAATCTATGGATTCTTGTAATTTTTTTGTAATTAAATTCATTCTTTAATTATTAAAGCATAGCCTCTGCCACAGTGATCTCATGCTTGAAGGAGTTCGCTCCTCCGTTTCGTTTTCCGTCATCTTCGACTATTTCGTCGAGCTGCGCACACCAATCTAATGTGTCTCGGCTATTTCGTCGAGTTGCGTTCTCTTCTCGCATCTTGCAGGAGCTCGAAGACGACGAACTGTTTGCACGTCGTCTCCTAAACGACGACACGCCTCTCTGCTCGACAGACGTTCCTGTTCGCACGTCTCGCAGAAGGATGCGACTGTTCTTGCCCAGTAGACGATTTCTTCTCGCATCTTGTTCGCATCTTTGCGGCCCGCCAGACTATTTCTGTCCTGACGGTGACCATCTTGTGAGGGAGATGGCCTCGATGCGCCGTTCATATGCAAATGCTCTTGTCGGCGACTTGCCCTTTCCTGCTAGTTCCCCTCCTCCAGGTTCAGCGCCTGGTTTTGCTATCGATAAGTCCTGCATTGTTCCAGAATCTTTCTACGAGGCTCTTGAAGATGGAGGTGATCACACTTTTATTAAAAAGCTTGGAAAAAAATGGGAAGCTTTCACTTATTCTCATAGAGGCTGAAACCGGTACTCTCGTGTCCTCTTGGCATTTTTCTGTAGTGGAAAATTTCTTTATGGTCACCCAAAACCGGAGATCATTAGGAAGGAGTTTGATGCTATGAAACTATTTGATAGTTAGAACATTGACCTACTTGACGGTAGACATATACTTATTCAGCTATCTCATGATGCTGATTACACTCGCATTTTTTCTTGAAAAACTATCAAGATTGACAATCGTTTATGGAAATTCTGAACTGTACTGTTGGTTGTGATCCAAAAGCGGAGTCCCCTATCATTCCTGTTTGGATAAAGTTTCCGGGGTTAAAATTATATCTGTTTAGCATGAAAATCTTCTACTCTTTAGTAACTGCTTAAGGTAAGCCTCTCAAGGTGGATAGTCCTACGCTTGTTGTCACTAAACCCTCTGTGGCTTGTGTGTTAGTTGAGAGAGAGATCACTCAACCAGCTCCGGATGAGATACGGATTGACACTAGTCACAACGGGGTATTAACAAAAAATTGAAATGAAACCACATCATTCTTATTGCTCTCATTGTAGTATGTTTGGCCACAACAGTATTTGTTATCGTTTGCATCCCCATTTAAGGCCGAATATCACTAAAGAACAACCACCTATTATCCCTGTTGAGAAAATGCAACCCGATCCTCTTCCCAACACCGCAGTTCCTGAGGAAGAACAACATACTACAGCTACATATCCAATTGTGCTCATACCACCTATTGTTATTGAAGAGACTCACTTACATGTCAAGACAAACGAGACTGCTCCTTTGATCCAATAACAGAACATCCGGTACAACATGTAGTTGCTTCTAATGTTCAACAATTTGCACATCTCAAACACATATTAGACCAAGATCAGGTGAGTCAATCTTCGGAAGAGGAATGACAGGTCTATTCCAGGAGGAAGAAATATGGAGGCCGACTCCAGTTTGGGAACATATTGGATGATACATTGATTATTAATGGCAATGACAATCATCTTACCAACTTATTAGCTTGCTCCTTCCCTAGAACCAGAGGTAGAGACAAAACCAAATTGGGTTGCTCTCTAGCCACCTGACACTATGTATCTCAGTTTTTTTACGATTTTTTTGTCTCTAATGTAATTTTTTAGTATATTCTAGTTTTGGAACTCCTGGTTTTGGTGTGGGCAGGGGGTCATGTTTGGGTCCTCTAACACATTGTATCTGTATCTTTCTTTCTAGTTAATATGGTGGCCCTTTTGGGCTTTCAAATATTATATATATGTGTGTGTGTGTGTGTGTGTGTGTGTGTGTGTGTGTGTGTGTGTGTGTGTGTGTGTGTGTGTGCGAGACTAATATATTAAAAAGAAAGTAAGTTATAGATAGATTTTGTGAGAGGGCCCAAACATGACACCCTGCCCACTTGATACCATCGTATGCAAATGATTCCAAAAAGAGAAAATACGAAAAAATGCATGAGAGACCTAAAGAAAATAAAACTAAAAAGTGTCAAAATCCGGATTATCAAGTAACTAAAGAGCGACCCAATTTTGTATTGTCTCTGCCTCTAGTTCTAGTGAAGGAGTCAGCTAATAAATTTGTAAGATGAATGTCATTTTCAGTAGTAACCAATGTGTCATTCAATAATTTCCTGAGCACGAGTTTGTCTCCATTCTTCTTCTTCCTCCTGGAATAGAATTGTCATTCCTCATCCGAAGATTGACTCGCTTGGTTAGTGGATTGCTCTAAAGTGTGTCAAACATGTGTATGTTGCTGAACATTAGAAGCAACTACTTGTTGTACAAGCTGATCTTTTATCGGATCAGGGGAGCGGGAGCATTCTCGTGTGTCTTGACCTGTAAGTGGGCTTTCTTCAATAACAGTGGGTGGTATAAACACATTTGAATTTGTATCTGTGATATGATGTTCTTCATCAGGAACTGCGGTGTTGGCAAGGGGGGATTCATAGGCAAATCCTGTCTTGTGGGAACTTCCTCACAGATTGAGCAAATGTGTCCATAGCAATGGGGTTAGACCCCTCTTTGTTTGCTTGAGCTTTAGCTTTCAAGTTTGGATGAAGTCTATGACATTTATCAAGTGTATGCCCAAACATCTTACAGTGGGTACAATAAAAATGTTTATATTCCATGATAATTGGTTGTCGATATCCTTTGTGAGTTGTGCTCAGCCAGACTTCAGTAATATTAGGTAAGGTAATATTTCTTTCCACAAGTATTCTGACCACAGAAGGTCTGGTTAGGTTAAAGGTGGGTATATCTAGCTTCATAAGATCTCTAAGAATGATTCCAATAGAATAAAGAACATGATGATTAAAGAAATGCAACTTAAGACCAGGTAAACTAATCCATACCGGAACAATAGAAGACTCATGATTTGGGTCAAAATCAGAATACCACTTGAGTAATTTCATTGACTTGTTTGCAATGTTGAGATATTTTTTAGAGAAAATCCGAACATGGTCTTCAACTGGGGTTAACTGAATCAACACGTCTCTCATCCAAAAGTCTCACTTTTCACTTGCCTACAAGTTTGAGATCGTCAACACTCTTTCTGATAAATTCCATAGGTGGGTGCCCCCACTGAAATTTCCCAATAAGAGCAAATTTGAATTTCTTAGTTAGGGTTGAAATTTCTGAATCAGAGAAAAATGGTATTGCTTTCCCACTCTTTCTGCTTATCTTCTTAAGAGAAGGGCAATCGCTCGTACCATCACGACATTCTTTGTAGCTTGAGGGGAAGACAATAGTAGATTCCGCAATAGACTCTTTCTGCTTATCTTCACTTGCAAAAGAAGGTTTGTCGGGATTAACTGAAGAAGAAGGAAGCGCCATAACGATGATCCTTCAGCCCGCAAATTCAAAAGCCAAAGAAACCAGACGGTCTGATCCGATGCAGCATGACGACGCGCGTCGGGTCGTCGAACCCGCAGAAACAAGCGTAGGACGGAAGAAAGGTGTGTACTGGTTGAAACAGCAGAAACAACGACCACGATCGGCCCTACAGCGAGCAGACGCAACACGATCACGATCGGCCCTACAGCATAGGCGCAGCTCGATGAAACAGACGGCGGAACAGAGGGCTGTACTCCCTTTCTTCTACTTGCGTGGAATACAGGTAGTAGAGGCTAGGGTTTCGCAGTGAGGCGAAACCCTAGCAGAGCCTCGACGAAGCAGACGACTCCAATCATCTATATATATATATATATATATATATATATATANAACGAGCAGACGCAGCACGATCATGATCGGCCCTACAGCATAGGCGCAGCGCGATGAAACAGACGACGGAATAGAAGACCGTACTCCCCTTCTTCTACGAGCGTGGAATACAGGTAGTAGAGGCTAGGGTTTCGCCGTGACGAAGCAGACGACTCCAACCATCTATATATATCTGGATGTATGTATATATATATATATATATAACATTTGGAGTAATTTTTAAATATGAAGATTTACCTTATAAGAGTCTCGGCACGCTTTGATTTCTCCTTCTATTATGAAATTATTAATTTTTATTCGTAATGTTTTTATGTAACTTTGCATTAATATTATTTTTAATCACTCTCACACACATATATATACACTCTCAAATTTTATTTATGTAATAACATATTAATTAACTTATACAAATATTCAATATAACTTATATAACTTTTGACCTCCCTCTAACACACACGAACGCAACAACAGAGACTTTCCTTTCTTCTCCTTTGCACAACACTAAGAAGCCGTAGCTTCCGCCTCGACCGTGGCTCTGCCCAATTAAGCATTTGATGTTGCTTCTTTCTTCTTCGACCTCTTCTTCTTCTTCCTTATATGGCTCGAAAGCCCTAACACACATTAATCCTCACGAGTAGGGCATGAGCTTTGGCTCTCTGTTCGGTTTCAAGCCGCTCACATGTGTTTTCCTCCTTTCTTCTTCTTCTTTCTCCTCTTCTTCCTTGCGCCAAAGTTGCTTCTTTTCTCATATGGTTTCTTCTTTTCCTTTTTCCTTGTACTTCTTCCTTCATCTGCAAGGACACAACCTCCTTTCTCGGTCTTCCTGTTCTCCTTCTCGTTCGTTCTTCTATTTCGAATGAGAGGAAGTGTGGATGTAGCATGATTTAAGATTCTTGCGAGGGGTGCGACC
The DNA here is from genome assembly GCA_002079205.1 of Phalaenopsis hybrid cultivar. Classification (NCBI taxonomy): domain Eukaryota; kingdom Viridiplantae; phylum Streptophyta; class Magnoliopsida; order Asparagales; family Orchidaceae; genus Phalaenopsis; species Phalaenopsis hybrid cultivar. The sequence continues at coordinate 15,811 of JXCR01121433.1, forward strand.
TTCATAACCAACACTTATTTTATTTTTTATTAGTATGATCTTTTTTTTTATTTTTAAACATTCTGTTTTTACAATCTCCCCTCTTTGTAAAAATTTCGTGTTTGAAATTTGAAAATAAACATGAAAGTGAACATACCTCAATTGAAAAGTTTTGGATACTTTTCTTGCATATTAGAGATCTTCTCTCAAGTAAAATTCTTCTCAGACACATGCATCCATAAAATCTTCATAAAAGAGATCTCCCTATTCCACAACTTCTTTACATTATAATCCAAAATTCTTTTAGGCTCTTCAACATAAGTCAGATCAGGTTGAATGTCCACAAAGTATCACCCTACTAGCTTCAGCAGTAATGTACTTCCTCAGTGAAACATGTGAAAATATTATGCATTCTCTAGATATGAGCTAGTAAAACCAATCTGTAAGCTGCCTTCCCAATCCTTTCCACAATTTCAAATGGACCGACAAATCTGGTGCTTAATTTTCCTGTCTTCGCAAAACTTTGCACACCCTTCAATGAACTGACCTTGATAAAAACAAACTCTCCAACTTCAAACTCAACAGGTATGTGTTTGACATCATAATATTTTCTGTCCATCTTGCATTTCTTTCAATCTATCTTTGATCAGTCTAATCTTCTCAGTAGCATCATCAATCAAATCAGCTCCAATGATCTTTTTTTCACCTGTTTCAGCCCAACATAGAGGTGTCGTGCACTTCCTTCTATACAAGGCTTCATATGAAGCCATCCCAATGTTTGCTTGATAATTATTATTGTAAGCAAACTCTACTAAAGATATATGTGATTCTCAACCTTCACCAAAGTCAAGGACACAACATTACTAGATCCTCCAGGGTCTGAATAGTCCTGTCTGACTGACGATCTATCTGAGGGTGAAATGTTGTAGTGAAAGTTAGTTGAGTGCCCAAAGCTTCCTGAACCTTCTTCCGTAATCTGGAAGTAAACCTGTCGTCTCTATTGGAGACAATAAACTTTGGCACTCCACATATAATTTGACTAGCTTCTCAACTGAATCTGTCTCTTTAATTGACAAGAAATGGATAGACTTAGTCAATCGATAATTACCCAAATAGCATCATGTTTCCGATGTGACCTCAGCAAACTAATAATAGAATCCATCGCAATCTCCTCTCATTTTCACTCTGGAATCGATAAATGCGACAACTGACCTTGAGGATGTTGATGCTCTTCCTTCACCAATTGACATGAAGGACATTTTGCCACAAATTTTGCCACACCCCTCTTCAATCGTGACCACCAAATGCTTATTTGAGATCTTTATACATTTTATTGCTCCCTGTATGAAAAGTATAACTATATAAATGTGTTTCCTCGAAAATTTCCTTCCTTAGGTCATCAACAACTTGAACATAAACCATCCTGATCAATCAGATATCTCTCTTAACCTGCTCTAGAACTTTCTGAATTCCGCTATTTCTATCTATAGAATCTCTAATTCTGTCATTTAAAATTGGCTTCACTGCCAACTGTTATAATTGAGTCATACTATCATCATCATAATCAACTATAGTCAGCTTTAACTTCTTAAAATGTTTAATTAACTGCTTCTGCTGCGTAAATAAATTGTTCAAATTTCTTGAAGCTTTTCCACTTAGTACATCAGCGATGACATTCGCCTTCCTCGGATGATACTGAATATCTAAATCATAATCTTTAATAAATTCTAGCCATCTACTCTGCCTCAGGTTCAATTCTTTCTGAGTGAAGATATATTCAAACTCTGATGGTCAGTAAATACCTCAAATCTAACCCTATACAAATAATGCCTCCGCACCTTGACTGCAAATACTAATACAATAAACTCCATGTGTAGGATGGTTCCTTTTGTGATTTTTCAATTGTCATGATGCATATGCAATGATCATATCATGTTGCATAAGTACACAACCCAAATCCCTCAAAGATGCATTACTGAAAATCTTGAATCCATCAGAACTTGAAGGAATGACTAATTTTTGGGCAGACATTAAACAAGATTTCAGCTTCTGAAAAGCCTCCTCACAACGATCTGATCTGTCAAAATTTAGTGCCTTTTGAGTCAACCTTAACAACAACATAGCAATCTATGAAAACCCGTCAACAATTCTTCTGTAATAACAAGCCAGTCCTAGAAAATTTCTGACCTTGGCGACAGTAGTAAGTTTTGGTCAATCTACAATCACACTAACCTTATTCTGATCAAGAGATATGCCGTCTCCATTAATACTGTGCCAAAAAAAGCCGCACTTTTTAGCCTAAATTTACATTTAGAAAATTTGGCTTAAAGTTTGTTCTTCTTTAAAACTTTAAGCACAACATGTAAATGACGTGTATGAATGACTTCATCCCTTGAATACACCAGAATATCATCTATAAAGATGATCACAAAATTATCCAGATATTACCTGAAGACCCTGTTCTTCAGATCCATGAAAACTGCTGGAGCATTTGTTAGTCCAAATGACATCATGACGAATTTATAGTGCTCATATCTTGTCTTGAAAGTGGTTTTCGTTGTCTTCTCTAATTCTCGACTGGTGATGGCCCGCCCTTAGATGAATTTTTGAATATATAGATGCCCCTTTTAACTGATTAAACAAATCGTCAATCATTGGCAGTGGATATTTATTTTTAACAGTGAGCTTATTCAACTCTTTGTATTTTTAACAGTGAGCTTATTCAACTCTTTGTAATCAATACACATTCTGAAGCTCCCATCCTTCTTCATAAAGAGGTGAGGTGCTAGATCCGATAAACCCCTTATCTAGTAACTTCTGCAGATTTTTCTTCAGCTTTTGCAACTTTTTAACTGTCATTTTATGGGGTGCATGGGATACAAGCTAAGAACTTGGCAAGTGCTCAATGCTGAAATCAATCTCTTGCATTGGTGGTAGTTTTGGTAAATCATCAAGGAAGACCTATGTCGGTCAAAATTTTGAAAATATTTTAAATTTGAAAATTTATATATATATATGTGTGTGTGTGTGTGTGTGTGTGATTTTGATTTTGATTTTGAAAATAATATTTTAATTTTGAAATAAATGAGGCCAAATTGATCCTACATATTCAATAGTTTAGATGGTTGAACGTGATACCACAAGTAATACACTATCTCGAAGAATAAGCATACTACTTGTAATAGGCTTAATCACCTGAACTAAATAGTTTGTGACATCCGTTTGATCTGTGAAACCTTTTATGTGTGGCCGACATGTTCTCATACCTAATATAAGGATTAGATAGAATTTATTTTACCTGAGTTCTTAGTTTCTTATAGAGGCAAACCTCTATAGTTAATTACATCTTAAATGACCGAATTCACTTAAGAAAACTCTCCATTAAGATTAGTGGTTCTGTTTTTAAGATTTTAAAGTTTAGCTTTCAAGGTAGGATGTAGGAAAGTCAAAAGGAAGTGACTTAAAATATGAATAATTATTTTTCAGGAGATCAAAGGAGTGAAAGGTAGGAGATATCACGTATACGAGGAGAACCTCAGTGATTTTCCATCTTTCGTATTTTTTGACTTTATGTCTTAGAAGTGTAGTTATTTAATGTTTAATTCTGCAGATTTTATTATTTAGGACTTACACTCGTATGATATCTGATCATATAAATAACCTAGAAAGATGTGAGGAATTACGTCACACCGAACGATAATCTCAGAATTCTAAAAAGGTATTAGTATTTATATTGCACAACAGGATTGTGCAAAAACCTAAAAGATGTGGTGAAGATTTATGTCGCGCTAACCAGACCACATCGAAGTCCTATGGGCTATTTTATTTATTCTATAAGAAGGTTTAACTGATGTAGATCTGTTGTAGTCTTGATTTGTCAGCATAAGTCATTCGCTCGCAACCTCATCGTGCTACCCACAGTGTTTACTTCAAGCTCCCTGTAGTAGCAGCTTCGGGTTTAGTGCTTTATAGTGAGCGTGCAATATTATTAAGTCGGTGGCTTAGTGTACTGTATCTCCTAAACTAAGCTATTTTTTTTTTCTTCTAAAGGTTTTGCGTAAGCAAGTACAAAAATAAAGGAAAAACTATAATAACGCATAAAAAATGCAGTAAGGAGTGCAGTAAAGGAAATTAACAATAAGATGTATTGTAAAGGAAAAGACAGTAAAAAGTGCAATAAAAAAATAAACATTTGTACCTGGGGGGTCTTTGCTGCTTCTGCAAATGGGGTTAGTATCGCAGGTGAAAGTAAACGAGCATAGTATATAATTTAGTAGGCGGGGAAATCATGCATTTATATATATATAAAAGAATAAATGACAGTGCATCGTATGGTAAACTTGAAGAAAACTGAAAGTGACCAACAAAACCCGTAGGAAACACACGAAAAAAAAATCCGAAGAAAATCATAAGTGCTTCACGAAAACTCAAAGAAAAACTGTAGAAAATGCTCGGAAATTCGAGGAAAACCGTAAGCATTCAGGTCGGGGTAGACTCAACTAATTTATTCCTGAAGGACCCCGAAGACAATCGTCTGTCATCCGCGTACATAAAGCCCGACATTCAGCTAAAAATTTCCAACAAGACAATTTTATGACCCAACACAGGTAACTGACAAGTGGACAATCAGATTATATCATTTAAAGTTTGTGATTTGTTATGCATATAAGCGAAACAAAATAAATTTTTTTCTTTTATTTAGCAATCGAAAGCATTTTTTTGTTGTAAGAAAAATATTCAGTCTGTCACTATATTTGTATATTTTACAAGATAAATCGTCCACGTGTCGATTACACTGCCCGACTAGGACTGCCAACAGTTTAAGAAGTCAAGAGTTTTCGCTAGCCTAGTGTCAGTGGATAATATATACATCCTATACTCTCACAAGGTCCCTGGGTCGGATCCCGGTGTCGTAGGATGCAATATTATCCTGCTTTATGCGCAGATGCCAGTTATCACCGCCCTTAAACCACAAACCATCCAACTTACAGTTTTGTTTGATGGTTCATATGTAGTGACAGCTATATATGCGCGCTTATGTTTCAGATATAATCACCTAAATCAAACCAATAAGCAATGAAAGAAAATAAAAAAAATGAGGTAAAAGAAAGCAAGAGAGGGAGAATTTATTGTAACAATGGGGGAACTAGGAGGCTCACGGTTAGGAGCAGCAAAAAGAAGGCAAACTCCCAACAAACACAACTCAAAATTCCCACCAAGAAGTGTCAGCATAAATCACAGCCAGGGGTAGCAAAAAGGAGAGAAAACCCCCAACTTAAGTATTTAAATATTCCCTTCAAAAGCTCAATACAATAAAGCACAAAGAAAACACCTCTTCCTAAATCAATGAAACAAACAACAAGAAAGGGGCCAAAAGCCTTCTCCAAAACCACCAAAGAACGCCAGCCAAATTATAGTTTTATGCATGCTAAATTAATGTCCCAATTGCATGCATCCCATTTTTTTCTAAAGCAGTGCCAAAAGAGTGTTTAACTTCTAAAATAGTACTCAAAACAGTCTTAAAACATATGCTTAAATTACTCCAAAACAGTAAGAAAAGCCTTCCAAATCAGCTAGCAAACAGTATGTAAAGGCCTCAAGATAAGCTAGAAAGGATGATATTTAAACCCTCCAAATGACGGGCAAACCAACCCCAATAGAGAGACATTTTAAACCTTTCCAAATAGCATCCAAATCAACCCATAAAGTGCCCCAAATCAGTAAGAAAAGCCTTTCAAAATTAGCATTTAGCTCTCTCCCAAACAATAAAAATGCTATGCCAAAACAGCCACCAAACAATTCTTTAATTGAGCCATCATTTCTATTACAAGGCTTATATCCAAAGCAAGGGATGAGATATATTAATATCCAATTTACAACAACGACATATAATTATTCAACATGATATGTATATATCAAAATTTTTAATGAAGCAACAGATCTACAACTTCACATTTCAATTCAGGTGTTGAATTTATAAATACGAAGGAATTGGGTGGTGTATATGTAAAAATTTCCGAAGTCTAGTTAGAGGGTATGAATGATGGTACAAAAATGATCTTAAGAAATTATTTGCTTCATTTAATAGTTCTAAATTAGTGAAAGATCGAAATAGTTTTCTTCTCGAATCATTGCAAATAGCAGATGAAACCTTTCAAATTTTCACAAAAGTAAAGCACCAAAGCCACAAGTCTTTGTAAATAGTTTATGAAACTTTTCTGATTTTCACAAAAGTATAGCACCAAAGCTCCCAAATCTTTGAAAATAACATATGAAACCTTTCATATTTTCACAAAAAGTAAAGCTTCAAAGCTCTCCAATCTTTGCAAATTGCAAATGAAGCATTTCAGATTTTTACTAAGTCGAGAGAAGCATTAAAACCAAAACGAAACAATCAGCAAGTAGTGACATTAATGAATAGCTAAGGGAGAAAGGGAGCCATAGATACCACACTCGGTTAACCTAAAAGAAAGAACATGGAACAAGCTACAGGATTCCAAGTGCAACAAACACCAACTCAAATAGAATTTGAAAGCACCTCTCCCTCTCCCAAGCTTCAACAACAACAAGAACTTACCCTAGGTAGGGTTTTTATAGATAAAGGAGGAGCCACACCTCTACCTACCAGTGGTGAAGTGGTCGAATAGGATGACGAGAGAGGAAAAGAAGCATTTAGGGTGAAAGCAAGCAGATGACTTAGGGAAGAGGAAAGGTCGGCCTCAAGAAGGTGGACTGTCGGCCAACCGGATCGTGAGGAAGAAGGGGAATCGCCTGTTAGCTGGGGGGCTCTGCTCGAACCAGAAGGTTAGCGAAGAGGAGGGAGTGCGCAAGCTAGGGCTCCACTCGAGCCGCGACTGGAAAGAAGGGGGCAAGCCTGCTCGCGAATGACAAAAATAAAGAAGAATCGGGTGAGTTTGGGATTTAGGAAGAAATGAAATGCCTTTTTTATTAATTTTATAATATTTAATATTAAAATCTCCCGATTCGCGCACTTTTTGCTCATGCATAAAAGCATAGCAAATTGGATGTCCTTGTAAGGTAAAATCGACGTTCCAGAAGTTTAGTTCGTTTCATCATTTGGAATCGTTTGGAAAACTTCGTCGACAATCGAGTCAAAATGCATCAAATTCGATTTTCTTAAAATTTATGGTTCGTGATCGATTGTTTTGGAAATTATTTTTGTTTTGATCAATTATAAAGTCTTTACATGCGTAGGTGACACAAATTGTGGTATTTAAGCGTGTTGATTGTCCGAATTGTGATATTTGTGCGTGCGAAGGTGCGAAGGTGCGAAAGTCATAATGGGTACCATAAGGCCTTTAAACCCTATGGAAACTCTTTTTGGACCTCCACATGCTGGTCCTTAGCTCTTGCTACTAAGAGTTGAGTTCATGGGACCACTCATATGAGGTCTCACAAAAAGAGATAGAAGGTTATTTGAGCTTCTAAAAGGTGGGTCCCATCACTAGTCCTCTAGGATAGTAAATAGAAAAGTCCTAAGACTAGATCCTAGGCTCTAAGAGAAAAAAATAGTCCTCATTGAAAATGAGGTCAACAACATATGCATATTTTCTTGCCATTGAAATATCACTAAAAGACTTCACTATCTGCCACATGAGCAAGAAAACTCTGACTCCAATGATTCAACAATTTAAGAGCTTTCATGCAGGTAATTATCATAGATGTCAGTCCTCTGTCACCAGAAAATTTAACTTATGTCTCCCCAACTTCTTATTGCTGACAAACTTTTCAAACATCTAATCCATGCCTAAAATCACTTTGAATTCCACCAAGGGCAACACAATAAGTTGGGCATTAAAACTGTTTCCACCAATCATAAACTGCACCTCACATGATTGATCAACTTTCAGAAAAGAGTCATTTAGCATTTTCATCGATAGTATCACATGCATCAAAAAGGATATTCAATTGCATCACTTTAACTAGTTCATCAGCTATAAATGAGTGTAATGCTCCCGAATCAAATAATATTCTCATCGGTCTACTCTGAAGATATGATATCTATCATTAAAATCATCGCTTTGAACATTTAGAGTTAGATTTTTAAATTCTTACTTGTTTTATGTATAAAGTGACATGAATGCTACAATGCTTAAAATACACCGGTTAAACCTATTAAATGAAATTTACCTGTGATAACGTCAGGGGAGTTCTTCGCTTCCTGCTGTGATAATGCATTTACTCTGGGCTGAACATTCTGCTGAGTCTGACCTGCGTTTGTTATTAACCTTGAAGATTCAACTACCCTCACTCTACCATAACTTCTTTGAGGTGGTGCAACACTGCCTTTTGAATCTACTAGAGCTCTCTGACCCAATTTAGGGCAATTCTTCGCCATATGTCCTGACTTGTGACATCAAAAATAAGTGTTGGATCTAAATAGACACTCACCGTTGTGAGACCTTCCACACTTGCACATTTTTTGGCTTCAAACTGAGTGTCAATGTTGTTGGATCTAGCATTCTTAACACTTGTACCAACTAACTAAAAATATAGCTTGCTCTGAGAATTGTGAGGAAACTTGGATCGCTTTGAATTTTTACTTTAATTAAATATCCCTCATCTTTTAAGTAACCTCCAAATCCAGCTCAATCCACTTAGCTCTCTCCATTAGAACAAAGTAATAATCAATTCCATGGGAATAAATGGTTGTCTAATCACATCTCTGAGCCTAGATAAAAATCGGTGGCACTTCTCTGCATTCGGGATCAACTGAGGTGCATATCGAGAGAGTATGGTGAATTCAATTTCATACTACATAATAGATCGTTCACCTTGTACCAACCTAATAAATTTATCCTAGATCTATCTTTTTGCAGATAATGGTACAAGTCAGTCTTTAAAAATGCTCACGAACTTGCCCCACTGAATAATTTGACTGGCTCCACCCCTAAATTTCTTCTGCAGTTGTCCACACCACCATCTCTCTGCTTCTCCCTCTAATGCAAATGTGACCAGAGTAATCATCCTTTCTGAAGGACAAGACAATTTATCTAGGATCTTCTCTTCTCTTAGCAGTCAGTTTTCAATATCTACTGGACCTTCTCCTCCAGAAAAGTGAGGTGATCTCATGTCCTAAAAATAATTTCAGGTACTTATCCATGTAATTGGCGTGACTCTGAGAGCTCTTAATCAACCGCGTTGCTGCAGTCATTATCTCAGTAAGTGCATAACTATTCACAATAATTTGTGAGGGTGCATCAACTTTTATAATATCATCTCTAGTTTCATCCCCTGATTTTTCATATTTCTAAAATAGCATAAAAGTATTATAATTATATACAATTTAATTCTTTATCAATATTACTTATGAATTTAAGTAATCATCATCATCCTTTTGCCTCCTTTAGATTAGGATTAAACCTAATCGCTCTTATACCACTTTTGTCACGACCCGACTCAATGTTTAACATTAATTAAGGTGTGTACTGCGTTCGGACGATATTAACATCTAACTAACTATCCACAATAAAAAAACTTTAAATATATATAAAAGAGGTACTAATTGCAGTGTAATAAAATTTAAATCATTTAACAACAACAATGTCCACAAACTAGATCTTAATCCAGAACTGAACGGTAAATCAACATATTAAAGAAGCAGTAAAGAGAAACTATCATCATAAAATACCTAGTAGTAGTGTTTTTCCTCTAGTAAATAAAGTTTCTTCTATCAGATAGATTAACCTAAACTTTTCTTCTCTTGAAAAAAATAATAATTGCAACCATAAGTATAACTTAGTGAGTAATTATAATCTTATATGCATTAAATTCTTATTTTATGCTATGTTATGTATGAATGACCAAAAGAAAATGTAGTTTGTTTTATTAAAACTTTAAATTTATCCTTTTCTGTTTCGCTTTATGTATTTCCTGTTTGTAACCTTTTTAGGAGTCATAACAGAATTGTTGTCTTATCCGAAGGTATTCTAAAAAATGTGTCTGAAAGTTCTCTAAAAAATGTGTTTCGAAGATACCCTAAAAAATTGTACCCGAATGTACCCTCAAATCATACCCAAAGGTACACATTTATCATTTTCTTTAAGGTGCACGGATACATTGCTTCCCCTGTCAATAGCATTTAGGGATAATCCTGTATGACTTAATGATTCACTTATCATTTCATTGCCTTTAATTTACCCTTTCAAAGACATTAAACATTCATTTTTCCTTTTCTCGTTCATTTTCTTTAATTCTTAAGCTACAACATGCATACAATCATGAAACAATTGTCTAAAGCATTAAATGAATTCTTTATATAATAACTTTAAACTTAATACATATAAGAAAATAATTACTCACCTTATCTTACAAGAGATTTCTGAAAAATTTCTTCTCCACTAACTTTTTTAAGCAACCAACTATATTAATTAAATGGGCAAATCATTTGATAAGAATCATATTTTTAAAAGAAATACTTAATATATCTAATGACATGCTATTAAAACAACACATATAACTAATTATACCATTCATTACCTAAAAAAAAATTGGTTTGCTTCCTTGCATAAATCTTCTCTTTCCTTATTTAAATTTCAAAATTTTAACTCCTCAACCTCAAGTACTTACTGATTCAAGTGAACTTTATTTTAATATACATACATATATACATACATACATACATACATACATACATACAATTATATACATATATATATATAAAATAGCGGTCGAGAGCTCTGCTATGGTTTCAAATGACGATTTCGGTCGCCTATGATTGTCGCTCGAATGAGAGGGCTCACAGGCTCACACCTCGTCTCTGTCGCACACTCCGCTTCTGCTCGTCACTTTAGTTTCGTTTGCTTGCGTCGACTTCTTCGACGTCGACAGTTCCCTCTTTGATTTCGACGACGACGTACATAGTTGTTCGAGTCTGCATCGTCCTTGTTTCGACGTTGAATTGCCCTACAGTTCGCATCTGCGGCTTTCTGCCCGATAGTTTGCATCTTCGCCTTCTGATTTCTCGGCACTACGCAGACAACATTTATATCAAGAGCTTATAGCAGGAGGATTTCCCTGCTCTGTTGGCGCTTCTTTCTTCTTCGGTTGCATCTTACAAAGTCTCTTTTGCCCAAGTGGTGGGTAATCCTAAGGTGAAGTCGGCGGTTGTCTTCCCTCAAATTATTAGGATTGTCATGATGGTACATGTGACTGCTTCTTTGATAAGAATGTAAGTAGGAAAAGTGACAAAATAATATTTTTTTGTTTGAATTGGAAATTTCAACCTTGACTGAAAGATTCAAGTTCGCTCTTATTGGGAAATTTCAGTGGGGGCACTCACTTATGGAAGTTATCAGAAAAAGTTTTGATGATTTCAAACTAACAGGAAAGTGGAAAGTGATGCTCATGGATGTGAGTCATGTGTTGATTCAATTAACCGTGATTGAAGACTACACTTAGATTTTCTTCAAAAAATATCTCAGCATTGCAGGCAAGTCAATGAAGTTACTAAGTGGTCTCCTGATTTCGACCCTAATCATGAATATCCTACTATATCGGTATGGTTTAGCCTACCTGGTCTCAAGATGCACTTTTTTCATAATAAGGTTTTTTACTCTATTGAGGTGATACTTGAGGACTTTATGAAGCTTGATCTACCCACTTTCAACTTAACCAGATCTTCTGTTGCCGGAATACTTGTGGAAAAAAATATTACTTTATCTGATGTTATTAAAGTCTGGTTGGGCACAACTCATAATAGATATTGACAACAAATCGTCCTGGAACATGGACCTTCTTATTGTTCTCATTGTAAGATGTTTGGGCATATCCTTGATAAATATCATAAGTTTCATCCTAATTTGAAATCTAATGATGAAGTGAATAAAAATAGGTCTAACCCTACCTCTCTAGACATATCTGTTCCACCCGGAGAGAAAACTACCACATGACAGTATTTAGTGTATGATTTAATTGCCCCTACGGACCCCCCCTGATAACTATTTTTGTGATGCTGGATGGCACTACTGGGCAAACTACACTTTCAAACCCTATTGAAAACAATACTGAAGGATCCTTACCAACAAAAGATAATGTTCAGATTGATCATCAGGAGAACCTTGCAGCTCCCTATCTTTAGGAACTATCGGGTGTAGACGCGACAACTCATACTTCACATACACTATAACATATTGTGGGTACAACTATTGGCGATCCTTCTACTACAACCCTACCACTTCATCCAAATGAGCACAAATATTCGGATGAGGAATGACAGGTTTACACTTCTAGGAGGAAAAAGAAGAATGGAAATCTATTTGCGTTAAGGAATCTAATGGATGATATTTTGGTTACGTCGGGTAATGGTACGCACCTCACCAATTTGTTAGCTAGTTTCCTTTTGAGAACTATAAACAGATGCAAAACTAAATTGGATCATCCCAATTGATCTTATATGTACCATCTCTTTTTTTTTGTTTTTCTTTTTTGTGTGTGTTGTACTGTGTGATTGGAGTTCCTATTTGGGCCATCTCATACATTCTATCTGTATCATTTTACCTTTAATATAATTGCCCTTGGGTTACACACACACACACATATATTGCTTAATTTTTTAAACATGAAGATTTACCTTAAGATTTACTTTACAAGTTGTTCAACATGCTCCTCCCCCTAAGTTGCACTCTCCCTTCAATTTCTCCTTTGAGCATGAAATTATTAATTTCCAGTCCTGATTTTTTAATAAAACTTTTCATTAATATTACCTCACACACACATATACACACACACTCAAATTTTATTTATATAATAACATATTAATTAACTTGTACAAATATTGAATATACCTTATATAGCTTTCGGTCTCCCCCTAACACACACGAACACAGTTGTAACTTCCTCCTCGATCGCTACTCGGTCCAAGTAAGCCTTCGATGTCGTTTCTTTCTTCTTCGACTTCTTCTTCCTTCTCGTGTGGCTCGAAAGCTCTAATGCACATTAATTGTCACTGATAAGGCACTAGCTTTGGCTTTTTGTTCGATCCCGAGCCTCTCGCACCCGTCTTCTTCCTCTCTTTTTCTTCTTTCTCCTCTTCTTCCCTGCATCGAAGTTGCTCCGCTTCTTCTGTGGTTTCTTCTTCTCATTTTCCCTTGAACTTCTTTCTTACTCGGCTAGGGCACAACCTCATTTCTTGATCTTTCTGTTCTCCCTCTTGTCCGCTCTTCTGTTTTGAATGAGAGGAAGTGTGGATGGAGCATGAGTTAAGGTTTCTGCGAGGCGATGCGACCTTCCTAATCGACACTTATTTTAATTTATTTACTAGTGTTATATTTATTTTTATTTTTTTAAGTTTTCTGTTATTACAACCCATCCCTATCACGAATTTATTCATCTTACATTTTGTTCCTATGTGTCAAGCCGCTCATTCACCTACGCATTCTCATCTCAGCAATACTTAACTTTGTTTTATGCTTCTCTTTTAAAGGTCAACATTCTGCTCCATTGAGCATTGCAAGTCTCACAACCATCTTATAAAATTTTTCTTTCAGTTTGAGCTTGTTGCTTTTCTATCGCACTAGAGGCGCGATGTGTTCTTTCACTTCAACCATTCAACTTTAATTGTACCAATAACATTCCCCATCTATATTACCATCACTTTGAACTATATACTCGATATATCTAAAATGATCACACCTTTTAATGATTTGATCACCTATAGTTACAACTCTGCCACTAGAGCTACTACTACTAAAATTACATTCCATGTATTCAATTTTAGATCCACTAAAACGATGGCCTTTAGAGTCTAAAGTAGACCTCTATAATTCATTTTTCTCCATAACTTTTTCTCTTGTCTTATCTACAAGAAGAATATCATTAGCGAAAGTAATACACTAAGTTACATCATCCTATAATTGTCCGGTAAGAGCATCCTAAACTAAAACAAAAAGATATGTGCTTGAAGTTGATCCCTTATGTAATCCAACTGAAATAGGAAAATACTTGGTCAATGCTTCTGTTCTAACCGAAGTAACAACTTTAGTATTCATATATTTGATGACTTGAATATAAGTCATATAAACACATTTTTTCTCTAGAATTCTCCAAAGGACTTCTCTTGAAAGCTTATCATATGCTTTCTCTAAATTTGTAAAAATCATATGTAGATACTCCTTAATCTCTGTTTAATTCTCCATCAAAACCTCTCAATAAATGGATAGTTTCCAAAGTAGACCTACCGACATAAATCCAAATTAATTATGAGAAGTATTTGTATCACATCTTAATCTTTGTTTAACCATAATTTTAAAGTACGACAAATCAACTTAATTCTTCTATAATTTGCACATTTTTGTGCATCCGTTTTATTCTTAAAAAAGGCAACCAAAATACTCTTCCTTCACACTTCAGAAATCTTTTTTCTTTTTAAATTAGTATAAAAGAGTTTAGTAAGCCAAGAAACTCCCAATTCTCTTAAATATTTCCACACTTCAATTGGAAAATCATCAGGTCATACTGATTTCCACACTTGGTTTTCTTTAAAGCCCCATCTACTTGTTTTTTATTAATGCGACTGTAAAAGTAAAATATTTTATCGTTATTAACGTTATTAGAATCACTAAGTTTGATCATATTTTCAGAAACTTCATTGAAAAGTTTATCAAAATGGCTCACCCACCTTTGTTGGATATCCTCCTCTAAGAAAAACACTTTTAAATTTTCATCTTTAATATACTTAATTAAATCTTTATTTTTCTTTTGTCTTTGTTTGACGAGCTTATACATATATTTTTCACTCTATTTAATATTTAATTTGTTATAAAGATTGCTTGAAGCATAATTTTTAGCGTCATAAATTATTCTCCTAGACTCCCTATAGGCTACCTTATATTTTTCTATTTTCTCTAAACTTTTACATTTAAACTAATTTTTTTGACACAATTTCTTATATTTTATTTTTTCTTCCATATTATTATTTTACCTCAAACTATTTTTATTCATGAAATCTTTTTATTTTGATTCTCCAAGTACATCTTCTGCGGTTTTTTAATAGTGTTACTTTTTTTAACATATAATTCGCTTCATAAAAATTTTAAATATTGAAAATTTGAAGTTTACTCATAAAAATAATTTTATTTGTATCTTTTAGGTGCCTCAATTTAATTCTATGATAATGTTTTCTTGTATTTTTTTTTTGCAACTTTTTATCTTAAAATCCAGTACTAATAATCGATGTTGAGTACTTAAATTTTCACTTAAGATGACTTTATAATATTTATATACTCGACAATCTCATTTTCTCATAAGAAATAATCACTTTATGTTTTAGTAGGTCCATTCTTATAAGTAATTATAAAGTATTAGTAAAACAAAAATCATACGTGAAATTACTATATATATATATATATATAT
>JXCR01121433.1:31264-47397 GCA_002079205.1 Phalaenopsis hybrid cultivar
TATATATATATATAATTAAGATTGCATCAAATAAATATGAAATTTTAATTTTTAATTAATAAAAAATTAAAATAAAAAATTTATTAAATTTTACACCCATATTTATTATCGTTTTAAATTTAAAATGATCGAGACTAAGATAAATTTAAGAATAAATTATTAGTCCTCTAGATGAGTACTTGTACTTTTAAACTATAGTATTAAATTGTTTATTCTCAAGTATGTTTATAGTTGATGATATTTGTGAATGTTTTATTCTGATTGAGCTATACTTTTCTTTACTGGTCATATAATTGCGAATGTTGTAGTTATTTACTCATGCATTTTAGTGTATATTTTATATAGTATGATTGAATGTGATGAACACATGTTTATGTTGATTGCTTCTATGTGCGTTGTTAACTATGATGGAGCACCCCTTGATAGTATTAGTGAAGAACATTAATGTACCCGTGCATGTAAATGGAAAAGAATATTGATATTGATGTTTTAATTGATACAAATTTTTATATGGTGTCTCCTATAACGGTTGTATAGACATGAAATGATATTGATATGATAATGATATACATCACTACGAATAACATCTTAAATGTTTATATTGAATTATAAAGAAGCTCAACTGACATGCATATTATTTTTTTTATTGTGTTACTTTTGTATAGAAGTATGAATATTCACTGACTTGTTTAGCTCATAGTTGTTTTAACTAACTTTTCAGCTTTAATTAAATTATTAAAAGATGAACGATAGATGAGAAAATTTTATAGAAGATGTGGACAACAATCAACTACATAATTTTATTTGTATCGCTTTAATTTAAATTATAGTGGCTCTTTCATCTATCAAATTGTAGATGAATGTAGAAAATTTAATTCACACCTTCCGATTGTCTGTATCTGCATTGGTTAAATCCATGTTTTGGGTCAGGTCGTGACAAAAGTGATATTAGAGACAAAGTTTAAGATTAACTAATTGAATATTGATGAAAGAGCTAGTAGGATAATTATAAGAAAATTTTAAAAATTGAAATTAACTAAAAGAAATAATTTATGCATTCAGGTATAGTGATACACCCAAAATTATAGAAGAGAATCCGATAGAAAATGAGGGAGTACAACCTCTATTAATGTGAACGTGAATGTCGTCACCCAAATGATGGTAGTAATGACTCGGTTAATTCAAGAGTCTAGATCGCAACCTATCGGAAGTGATACAATCGTTGTGGATAAGTTTTTGAAGATATTTCAAGATCTGTGTTCACCTTTGTTCCAGGGAATTGAAGACCCAATTGAAGCAGGCAACTGGCTAATGAAGATAGAAAAGATACTAGATAACATAACTTGTTCGGATGAAATAAGAGTACCGTTGGCGACATTTATGCTGGATGGAGAAGCCGAAAGATGTTGGTGTGGGCGGCAGCTGCAGAACATATTAGGGGACATAACCAATACGATGATAAGTTGGGAGGAGTTTGTGGACCTTTTTAGAGAATGGTTCGTATCTTTATTCACTCGACGACAAATGCAGGACAATTTCATTAAGTTGAGGTAAGGAGAGATGACGGTCATGCAGTATGAAACAGAATTTACTGCACTATCAAGGTATGCGTCACAGTTGATCGCTACTGCAGAAGAAAAGTGCTACAAATTCCTTTTGTGATTAAATGATTTTATCAGACAACCCTTATTACCCTTAGGAATGAATGAATATTTGATATTAGTGGAACGAGCTAGAAAAGTGGAGATTGAATCTCAGGTTACTTAGAAGCGTAAAGAGATGCACAAGAAGAAGACTGCAAAAGAACACGAAGCTCATTCAGATGGATTCAATGAGAAGTAGTCCAAGAATATTTCAAGTGGAGCTAATAGAGGGACGACTCAGGGTATTGGAGTCGGTGTACCACAAGCAGAAGATAACATAAAGGTGAATGTTTGATGGACTCTAACACTTGCTATTGGTTTTTTCAGCCTAGTCATATAGCAAGATATTATCCACCTCTTGGCCAGAAGAGCGCTGAAGATCAGAAATCTAATGGATCTTCTTCACAGGAGACTGCTAGTGGGCAGAAAAAGATAGAGTCAATAGCTTCAGTTCCTACCTAAGGTCAACCAAGACAACCGGTTCGACCTCGGGTATATTCTTTCACTCATAGTGAGCCTGAAGACCTATTGATGGTGGTGTGGTCTGATTCATTTGGTGTTTTCTTAGCATGCTTTCGTGTTTCAGTATCTAGGCGTTCTAAAGTACATTTGAGCCGCCTTGTGTCAATTATTTTATCTTTATAGTGATTATTTATTATATTAATGAATGACCCTTGGTTACGTAGATAACAAATGTCGACCAATTTAATGAGAAATGACTTGAAGTTTGTTTCTAACTTTCGAGGATGAAATTTTTTTAAGTGGAAAATTTTATTTTAAACACCTTAGTTTTGGTCAATCTTCATTGTTCTCAAAATTGGTAAATTCTTGCGAGAACATCACAGAACCTAAAGAGTTCACAACACAATGTGAGACATTACATGACCATCCCGAGGCATTTTCAAACATCTATCCAAGTAAGTTCTAACACAACTTAACCATCCCGAAATAAGAGATTGTTGTCTCAAATCCAAATATGAAAATTAAAATTGGAACCATACAAAGATTCTTGCACCTCACCTCATCAACCTCGTAATCAACAGGAGACAATGAGTTTGAGGGATTAGTTGCCTTCTCTGCCGCCACTCTTCAGCAGTGTCCCCATCGATTTCAAAATTTTAGTGGCACAATTATAATGTTTCCACCAACCTTCTTCACGAACTTTCATACAGCAGGGCGTCCTCCATTTTGTCTTCGACAGATCACTACGAAGCTTTCAATACATCATCATGAAACCTACTCCCACCAACCTGCTGTCGTGCCCTAATGGAAATATCTTTTTTAATTATTTTTTTTATTTACTAGATTTATTACTTCCAATCAAACACAACTTAATTATTTAAGTTCGTTTAACTATCATACAAACAACTTCTAAGTATTATAAATACATTATTTACTACTATTTACTTACAATTCATTTAAAATAATCTAAATTTTAAATCCTTGCAACCAAACAGCCTTTTGCTTGGATTAATATCCTCTAGATTCTTTGCTATATTTGACCCCTAATGCTTTCAATGAAAATTTTACCTAAAAAAAACCCTTATTTGTTGATCCAGTTATTCTTTTAACTAGATGGAGGGGCTAAAAACTGTAAACTGAAAAATTTGCCATGCTCTTAGGTGTAGAAAAATTGACTAGTCTCTCTTCATGGCTTCATGTATGTAGATAAATTAGCGAGATGGATTATTTTCTCTTCATTCCAACTTGTATTTTTGAGAATGGAAAATTAAACGTAATTTAATTCTCAAAATACTAGAGAAATTAATTGCATGTTTCCTTTTTTTATATGTAAATTAAAAAAAATTTCGTTTTATCTGTCTCACATGACAACAATCTTTAACTCTGCTAATTAGTCTCCTTGCATTTAGGTTGGGGTACTTTATTGGCTTGTACCTACATGACCAAAAATTAGAAATTCACAATGTGTTGTAATGATGGTTTGTTAAAATTAAAGCAATTAGTAATCTTTTTTGTCCAGTAGGTCTATGCAGTGGGGTCTTCCTCTGTTAATGGAGTTTATCTGCTAGATTTCTTTCCAGACGGAAGCTCAGCTTGCAATGTAGATAACAGGTAACCAACTAAACTCTATTTTATTCAGTTTTCCCCCATCCTCCCTGATTTTTATATCAGCGATGAATATAGTATATATTACTTTATTGCTGTGTACAGGATACTTGTAAATATTCTGTTTGCAGTAATGGATATTAAAAAATAAAAATCTCTGACATAATCTACTGTGCATTGTTGATAATTCTGATATTCCATTTACAATAATATGACAAATCACACACCAATATACTGCTGCACGCACATCCTACATGCTTTTAGATCATCTAATAAACTTTTTGTCTTCATACTCTGTTTTACTTGGCAGTGATGCACCAAACAGTGTTTCGGTTGTAAGTAAAGGAGTTGGCAGAAACAGATTTATTCCTGTCTCGGATATTGTTCTAGCTTGTGCTGTCCATCCCCAAAATGGCACCATCATTGCTGGATCCAAGGTTTGATTAGTTTCCAAAATGATTTTTACAAATGTTATATATATGAAAAACTACTGCTAACTCTGAAGCTTACAGTACATTCACGTTGACTTTGCTTTGTCTTATGCTTACTTTTGTGGTTGGCTTCGTTTACTTTTTCTTAAATATTTTTTAAGGCCCAGTTTTAGGGACTGTATTTGTCCAACGTTCACCCTTAGACCCTTCTTCCTTTGCTAAAACCTAAATTTCATAAGTGCGGCCTCATGTAGCTACCATAGCTAATCGACTTGTTCTTTTTTTCCTTCAGTTTGTGGTCTACATGTGACTCTTAAGAATAAAATATTTTAGATGCTATGATCCCTCAAATATTGCTGTTTTACTGGAAAACCTACAGAGTTTTATTCTAAATATTTTTCTCTATTATTTGAAGAGCTTTATAATATGAAATTTACATGTGTGGTACGCAATTTTTATATTCACATATCCTACACCTTAAATTTTATATTTACATGCATAGCACTTTGATTCTTTAAACCAATGCATGAGGTGTATTTGACTTTTAAAAAGTGATAATATTGCTATTTTATATTATTAAAAATTTGGGTGCTGTCTAAATATGAAAGTTTAGGTGTGAGATATGTAAATATATTAGACTTGTGTGCTATGTATGTGTAACAGGCAAAGTTGTTTTTTTTTATTCCTCAATTGAAAACATATGTTACATATTTATATACACTCCTATCTCTATAGATTAAGAATATTTCTAAGATAGAACAAATCATCTAATTAGATCTCCTTTAATTAGGTACCGAAAAATCAAGCTTCCTAATCTATAATAATTAGATTTAATACTTTCTATAACACTTTCCCTCGAGCCGGAGCAAATAAAAGTGACTCTAGCTTCATTACGAGTCTTTGTGGAGATATCCCTAGTTATTCTCTAGTTTTTACATGAGCTGTAGAAATCATATTTTTTTGAATCTTTTCATGAATAAAATGAGAATCTATTTCAATGTGTTTAGTTTGTCATAGAAGGCGTGCCCTCTGAAAATTAACAACCCCTCTCTAAGAACTCTCTGCATTTTATTTTTAATTTATTTTTTTTACTTTAAGAAAGCTTTGGAGAGTCAAATTTTCAGAAGATAGATCAGATTGTAGATAAGGCAGTAGCTAGAGATTTTACCCTCATTTAGCGAGGACATTTTGATATGTGGTTCGAGGTTTCTCGCAGGCATAAGCCCTTATGGTTAATTACCTCTCCAGATAATCGGAGAGCACTTTCAATTAAGGTTATTCATTAAAAATTGAAAATTGAAGATATAAAGTTAACAGACTTAGGATTTAAGTTGCAGAATTCATCACTTGAAGCTTTAAGCAAATGGTGGGGGAATGATGATAAACCCTATCAAGATCTCATGGTTTTGTCATCTTGGGTCGTGATCTCTGATCTACTTAGTCAGAGGAGGTAGTCGACCCAACATGATAGAACAATCTTTGTCGGCAGCAATGGGTTACATCGTCCAATGCATCCTTGTGGATTTAGGTTGGATATTTGTCTAAAGGGGCAAATTTACGTCGATCTTAACTAAAAAAAGGTTTTGTGTTAATCAATTATGCCCTTATGATTCATAAACTAAAGAATAGAAAGCCATTAAGGAGCATAAGTGCTACGGCCGTGATCGCAATATAATAGTGTTATTTGACGGTAATCACCTGATCAGAGGGTTTTGGTTGTAACTGTTATTTTATGGACCACACAAGCATAGGACTGGACCAAGTTTTTACTGACATGTGATTGCTTTGATCGTGAATATAGACGTGCATTTGATATGACATTTAATTTTTGTAAGCTGAAGTTAATAAAAAAATTTGTCACCCTCGTCAAACAACTGCAAAAGACGGATGGATTTTACTTTTAGCTTTTAATTGATTAAATTTTAGTTACATATTAGTTGGTTAATTTGAAAAGCTTGATTTTAAATATTAACACTTCCGGTTGAAATCTTCAATCAACACGGTCATAATCGAGGAATTGAACATTCAAATTTTTTTTTATTTGAAGTAGAAACATTTAATTTTGTTAGTTTAAGCTTTTCAAAGTATAAGTACTGTCGACTTTTACTTTTATAGGTAGGAGGATCAAATTAGATGATTTGAACTTTATAAATTTTTATTTTAAAGTTGAACATTTATTTCAAAATTACTAGACTCATCAACTTTAGTCCTTGCAAGGAGGGTGATCGGACTAGTTAAGTGAGACTTACGACCCCTTCTTATAGAAAAGGCGGCTCAATTAACCCACACAACATTCTTGAACCTAGTATTGAACATCCAATGCATTGGTTGGAGCACATGCGGGTTTTTATTTTTATTTTTTGAAATTTTGTTATACAAGGCTTTGAGATTATGCATAGTTAAGTCATGAATATCTTAAAAATTCATAGCTTGAGAGTATTCAAATTGTTATTCATGTCTTAAAAGCACTTGCGTGAATTTCAGAACTTGGTATTTGACTTTAAGAACTAGCATTGAAGTTTAGGTGTGAACATTTTTTATAATTTAGAACTTAAAATATTTGAAGAAATATTATAATCTTAGATCTTAAATGGACCATCTACGTTAAAACTTTAATTTTTTTAATAACTTTCAAATATGATCAGGATAGAGACCTTAATTTGCGATTTATGCTTCTTTTAATTTTCATTTTTAAAGTCCAAATAATTCATTTTTTTAAGAAAATTTGCGAGTCCAAAT
The DNA here is from genome assembly GCA_002079205.1 of Phalaenopsis hybrid cultivar. Lineage (NCBI taxonomy): Eukaryota > Viridiplantae > Streptophyta > Magnoliopsida > Asparagales > Orchidaceae > Phalaenopsis > Phalaenopsis hybrid cultivar. Next base: position 38,145 of record JXCR01121433.1, read on the forward strand.
TCATCTGAAATTTTGGCTGTCTTCCAGCTTCAACCCCCATTTGGGAGCACGAGAGAATGTCAACCTTTGTAGTTGTCTCAAAAGACTCGTTGATCAGTGGTTTGGGACCAAAAAAAAAAACAGTTAACCACGATCTTAAAAGATGTGACGAGCCTTCAATATATTTGTAGAAAATGTTAAGTAGCAAATCAATATTCCTTGTTTTAAAAATAATTTTCCGGTCAAGTTCATGATTTCCCCGCCTATCGGATATTGTGCTCTGCTCACCATTTGTGTTAGTGTTATACCTTTCGAGCTCGGACGATGACAGAATAAAATAACAGTACAATACATATTTTTTATACAATTTACAATGTAAAATGCAGATAAGGAAAACTTAATTTTAGATTTTATGGGATTGGGCTCATGGGACAAAGTTGTGCTCAGTTTGGGTTTGGGCAGACAACTGGCCTTCAGTGTAGGGATCTGCGCGGGTTTGTGCACAAAAAAGAATAGCAAAGAAGATTGGGTAGTGAAGTCGCAAAGTGATCATCGCTTGCGGCAGTGAGAGTCTCGACACAAGGAATATCCAATAGTAATTTACACCAGTCATGGGCTTACACAACGGAGAAAATAAAAGGGCTTTATGCTCGAAGGAAGAAGTTGAAGTTGTAGCTAATCTTAAAATTTACGTCGTGTCTGTGTGCAAATAGAAGCAAGGCGGAAAAGTAGCAAGTTGTAGCTAATTTTGGTTTCAACGCTCGAAGGAAGAAGTCGAAGGTGCGTCTTTAACAAAAATAACCAGCGAGATGGGGCTTTGGCTTCGAATAGAGAAGTATCAGTTGTCACTGTTTGTTGTGATCTCGTCTAGTTTTTTCTTTTCTTGAGCACAAAAGGAGAGAGACGGGAATTTCAGAGGTCTCGTGCATCACAATTCGTTTTTGCTTTCCCACTAAGCATAGTTGTCACTATAAGCGACTGTGGGAATGCGGAAGTTGCTTGGGGTTTTTGTATGTCACGATTCTATCGTGCCTTCCAAACCAACCGAGCGATCCCGTTGCTACTTTCATGTTACAAGTAGGGAAAGCGAGGAGTTGTCGGCAAAAGATAGGAAGTTTTGGTCCTTTGTATGCTGCAATTCCTTTGTTGCTTTCCATTGAAGGACATATTAAGGAATTTCGAAGATCTTCGTACCAAGCGATCCGGCTATTGCCTTTCAAAGGCTTTCTTCAGAGCGAAATGTAGGTTAAGAGGCGAAAGAGGAGAAAGGTGGGAGTTCAGCTTCTGTCGTGCATGAGATTGAGAGACAAGGAGGGGCCATCGTAAAAGATGAAGGCTCCCTATTGCGGTTTTCGATTTGAAAGAACCAAAGGTTGGGTTTCTGTATGTCATTTATGAGTTGAAGCTCGAGAGCCTCCAATAGGGGCTTGGCTTTGTGAATTAAGTCGTGCAAATCGCAAAGTGGGAAAAGTTACTGGGAGGGCATGAGGCTTGCATTTAATTAAATTTAATTAACACATTTATAATTTTTAATTTTTATTGCGACGTCTACAAGACTGTGTTTAAAGCAATATGAACTATAGTTTGTTTATCGCACCATAGTTTTGTTGGAACTGTCATCTTAAAACCCATTTCGTACCAAGTGATCCCGTTGTTGCCTTTCAAAGGCTTACTTCAGAGCGAAATGGAGGATGGGAGGTGAAAGAGGAGAAAGATGGGAGTTCAGCTGCTGTCGTGCATGAGACCGAGAGACAAGGAGGGGCCATCGTAAAAGATGAAGGCTCCCTGTTGCGGTTTTCGATTCGACAGAACCAAAGTTTGGTTTTCGTATGTCGTTTATGAGATGAAGCCCGAGAGCCTCCAATAGGGACTTGGCTTTGTGAGTTAAGTCGTGCTAATCAAACAAGCAGGAAAAGTTATTTGGCGGGCATGAGGCTTGCGAATTTCAACTTCAAATTAATTAAGTTTAATTAAATTCAATTAGCACATTTATAATTTTTAATTATTATTGTGGCATCTACATAACTGTGTTTAAAGCAATATGAATTGTAGTTTGGTTATCGCGTCATAGTTTTGTTTGAACTGTCCTCTTAAAACCCATTTCGGTCGGGAATTAGGAAACCCACATCAATTTGCTCAAAGCTTATGTCGCGGCTCGATACTCAGATTCTGCATTGGGTTGTTACTTTACATTTTATTTTTTACTCTTTTATGAGACAAAATTACTATCAACAAAAATACAATATCCAGTAATGGATCTTCGACCAATCTTGGAACTTGCCCAAGCTGCATCAGTGAAACATTTAATATTTTTATGCCCATGATTTTTATATAAAATCCTTTTTCTAGGAGCTCCTTTGAGCTAACATAGTATATGTTCCAGAGTCGATTGATGATGGACTGTGGGGTAAGTCAAGAGTTGACTGAATACACAATGTCTGGGCGAGTCAATATGACAGTTTAATTCTCCCATTCAGGAATTTTAAAAGGCTTCATCCTTGCTAAGTTGTTGATTAGAAAGCATCGGTGTACTGCATGGTTTGACCCCTAATTTTTTCATTTATGCTAACAAATCGAAAACATACTTTTATTGAGATAAAAAGATTTCCTTCTTGCTTGTTGATATTCAATCTCCAAGATGTACTTCAAGGAATCAAAATCTTTAGTATTGAATTGATTTTGAAGAAAATATTCCAAAGATAAGATTAATTGCACATTGTTTTGGGTAATAATAATGTCATCAACTTGCACCATCAACAGAATGCTCTTAGAAGCTGATTTGCTTGTAGAATACAGTGTGATCACTTTTATTCTTCTGTATTCCAGACTCTTCTACTGCTTCACTAGATCACCCAAACTTTGCTTGAGGGCTTTGCTTTAATCAATATACTAACTTCCGAAGGAGGCTCTTTCCTAGACTCTCCTTGAGCAACAAGCCCAAGAGGTTGCTCCATGTATACTTCTTCAAAAAGATCTTCATGCAGAAATGCATTCTTCACATCAAGCTGGTGCAGGAGCCAATTATTCATTGCAACCAATAATATGAAGAACCGAACCAAAGTTAACTTAGCTATCGGAGAAAGTGTGTTCAAGTAGTTAATCGCATAAATTTGAGCATATTCCTTAACAATCAACTGAACTGTAGATCCATCAAAATGAAACATAATTTTAATTACTAATTTATTATCAATAGTCATCTTGCCAAAGGGTAATTCAACCAGTTCTCAAGTTTCATTTTCAGCTAAGACACTCATTTTATTATGCATTATTGCACGCCACCCAGGATAGGATATGGCTTGCTAAACATATCTCAGGACCTCAAGAGATTGAAGGGAAGCGATAAATGAGTAAGAAGTAGAAGATAATTGATCATAGTTAATACAAAAGGAAATGTGATAGGTGCATTGATATGTTCACCATGGGCCTTGAAAATTTCGACCGCTCCCTAGGAACTCTCAGCATTTTATTTTATTTTGTTTTGTTAAGAGATCATTGGAGGTTGAATTTTCAAAAGGCAGATTAGATTGTAAATAAGACATTAACCAGAAAATTTGCTCTCATTTGCAAGGACTTTTTGATCTGGGTTTACAACTTTCTCATAGGTGCATGCCCCTATGGTTAATTATCCCTATCGATAGCAAAAGAGCACTTTCGATTAAGGTTAGTTATCAAGAATTGAGTATTTAACATATAATAACAGTAGACTTAAGATTTTAAATTGTAAAATTTATCACTTGAAGCTTAAAGTGGATGGTGGGGAAATGAAGATGAAACTCGATCGAGATCTCATGGTTTCATAGTCCCGAGTAGTCATGGTCTACTTGGTCATATGAGGTAGTCGACTCTACCTGACTGAAAGATCCTTATCAGTAATCATGAGTTGTGTCGTCCAATGAGTCTTTGCAGATCTATGATAGATGTTTGTTGAAGAGAGCAAATTTAAGTCGACAATAGCTAACAAAATGCTTTGTGTTAATCGATTATATTCTTGTAGTTCACAACTCAAAGGATAATAAATATATTGGGGAACATACAAGCTGTAGTTGTGACAATAACATAATGATGTCATTTGAAGGCAATCACTTAGTCAGAGGGTTTTGGTTGTAATCATTATTTTGTGTACCATTTTGGCTGCTAAATCACACAGACAAATGATTCAGGTTACATTCTTACTGACATGTGATTGCTTTGATTGTAAATGTAAAGCTGCATTTAATTTGATATTCACTTTTTGTGAGCTGGAGTCAATCAAAAGTTTGTTACCCGCGATAAACTGTTGCGGAAGGTGGATGTGATTTAAAAGATTAACCCCTCAGGTTGAAATTCATCGGGGGTTTTGGTTGCTTGATTTGAACCTTGTCAACTTTACATCTTGCTTGCGAAGGATTGTGTTTAGTATAGATAGATGATTGTATATGAACCTTGTCAACTCTATTTTGCTTACCGAAGATCGGGTTCTTATATATCATTTAAATTTATTCAAATTGATTTTGAAATTTAATTTTTAAAATGGACCTCTCCGGTTGAAATCTTCTATCAATTTAGTCATCATTGGAGAGTTAAACATTTTAAATTTTTATATTTGAAAGGGGTATTTAGCTTTTTAAGTTTAGACTTTTAAAGGATAAGACTTGTCAACTCATGTACTTATCAGGAGGAGGATTGTGCTAGATGATTTGGATTTGCAAACTCCTATTTTAGGATTTGGATGTTTATTTCAAAATTACTGACCTTGTCAATTCCAATCCTTACGAGGAGGAGGATCAGACTAAGTTAGGTGGGACTTACGATCATATCATATAGGCAAGGATGTCTGATTAGCTAGCATTCTCGAACCAATTATTTGAACTTTCAATATTATTTGTTGGAGCACATGCATGCTTTAAAGTCAACTTGGAGATTATACACATATTTACCATCATAATGTGTTTTAAATTTCAAATTATAAAGTGGGTTTTTAATCATTTGCACATAATTTGGTCGCACTTACATAATCACTTGAAAGGGCACAGTTTACTTGCACAAGTTGCAAAACAGATCTTTTGAATTGAAGAATTATCTTTATTGTAATGCATGTAAAATTCTATTTTTAGGCTTTAAAAATAACCGTCTTTTGTTCGCTTACAAATGTCTTGCGAATCTGATGATAAGATTTTAAAATTTTAGAAGGTCTGATGTTTGAATTATTTTTCATCCTCTAGGTGCGTAAGTTCGAAACACTCTATTGAATTGATTTTCTAACCCTAAGAGCGCAAGTCTGAGAAGCTCAATTTTAAATATTTTCAGGTTTGCGAACTTAATTTTTAAAAACCAAATTTTAATATCTTTAAGCCCTAAGAGTATGTTTTAAAAGCTCAGAACTTTAAATTTTTAAAACCTTAAGAGCCTAAACATTAAAAACTTAGATCTCCGATATGTTAAACTCTAAAAGCCTTCACTTTAAAAGTATGAGTTTTCAAATCATTTTAAAATTCAAAATGAGTTTTTTTTATAAGTTCAAAATTTTACATTTCTTGAAGTCTTTACAAGTTCAAATCATTGGAATTTCTGGCAGCCTTCTGTCGTAAACCCGTTTTGAGACACTATAGAATGTGAGCTTTCTCAGCTATCGTAAAAGATGTGTTGGTCATTGTAGTGTCTCCCAGAGAGTAAAAGTAGAAATTTAACCCACAATCTTAAAAGACACAATGGACCTTTAATGTGCATGCATAAAGAGGTTACATCGCAAACCAGCATTTCTCGAATGGTACTTTACTTTCCCGAATAGTATTTATATCCCACTGACAAGTACTCACTTTTCCCATGGGCAGGTGTTTTAAAATCCCAATTTTAAAAAGTTTTCCAGATGTGTCCTTGGTTTTCCCTAAACAGTACTTAATTCCCCACGGAAAGATACCCTTGCTTCATCGAGTGGACATTTTGAAAATTACCCCATTGCCTCAAAATTATGCTTTTCCGAGTGTTGACTATGATTTTCTCTTTGAAGGTCTATTCGCTAAATTTCCATAAATCTCCTAAGAATCTTTTGAATTTGTAATTCAACATCAGTGAACTCTTTAAGCCTATCCTCTTTTGTTTGCTTGCAATGGCTGCTAGTCGTCCTTTGATTGTACCGGATGACTTGTCAGGTAGGGCAGCATAAGTCTTTTCCTCAAGGGCTGAAAGAAGTCTAGCAAGTTCAGCTCTGGAATCAGCCAATGACACAAGAAGTCNCGATTGTACCGGCTGACTTGTCAGGTATGGCAGCAGAAGTCTTTTCCTCAAGGGCTGAAAGAAGTCTAGCAAGTTCAGCTCTGGAATCAGCCAATGACACAAGAAGTCGGAGCCCTGGACTTGGAAGCCTGATCAACTTTTCTCACATCCAAGTATTCTTGCTCTAACTGAGAAGCAGCATCCTATCATGCCCTCTTCACTCTCACCAACCTCATTCCATATGACCTGCTGTTGCTTATATCTCGTGTCTCGTCAAGATCCCGCTCCTTATACCTCAACACAACCCACTCAGACCACTTTCCTTGCTTCCTTGTGGCTTCATCAAAGCAAGAGCGGCCCATTGTCTGTAATAGGGAGGAATACAAGAGTTTAGGATAGGGCTTGTCGTTTCGATTCCGTCATTACTGTTACTGTTTCCTTGTTGTAACAGCTTCACGAGAAGGCTGGCGCGAAGGGAAGGAAGTGCAGTTTGAGCTATGGCACAGAAGAACAAGCAAAAGACTTCTGTTCGTGTGGCTATAGCGGAAGGACAGAGAGGCGACATTAGCGTTTTTCAATGGGAAGAATATTAGAGTTTGGAGGTCCTTACGTGCAGTGATCCCTTTGTTGTTCACGAAAGTTGGCGAGGGCTTCAACGTGAAAAGACGAAGACTTGGAAGGGATTATGATGTGGTTTTTTTTGTAGGACGAAGAGGATCGGACAACTTGTATGTACGGGGTGTCGAGTGGAATGAGATAAATATAGGAGTTATGGAGTTCTCTGTGTGCCTCGTACCTGTAATTGCTTCCCGCTAGCTCTAATCGTGACTATTTTGCAGGTGAGGCAGGCAAACAGTGGGAGTGGGCGAAATCTGCGAACGGGATGCGCAGCGGAAAAGACGGGAGTTCGAAGGTCTCTGATCCCCTTATTGCTTTTCTGAGCGTTGAAGGAGAGAAAAGACGGGAGTTTGAAAGTTTTTGTATGCAATGATCTTGTCGTTGTCTTTCTCGGGTGTAAGAGAGATACAGAATTTTTGAAGGTCTCCATATGCTTTGATCCCATTGTTGCTTCCCGCTACAAATAGGGCAGGTGAGGATTTCCGACAGGAAAGGGGAACAGACCAATAGAGGTGGAGACAATGTGTCGTTTACGAGATGAAGCAAGGGGTTCTCCAATAAGCGTCATGCTTCGTAAGTTAAGTCATGCAAATCGATTGTGGGAACAGTTATGTGATAGGAGTAGTTAACATTTTTATTTAATTAATTATTTCTTTTTTAAAAATTTTATTTTGAGCGTCAACATTTACCTTTTCAAATAATAATAGATATATCAAGGTCATTAGGAGAAGGATCCATTGAAGATGAGGATGCTGGTGTCGGACTGGGAATCTAGGATCAGGAGGACGAGGTAATGTCTAGTATACATTGATGATAGATGGTCTAGGTTTAGGCATTGGTGGAAATAAATTTGAACTGATGATGTGATAAATTAACAATTCATTGGAATACAACAACAACAACAACAACAACAACAAAACCATTATCCCATTAAGTGGGGTCGGCTACATGAATCCCTTTTCTCCATTGTGTCCTATTTAGTGTCATATTTTTATTTAATTCTAATAAATTAAGATCATTTTTTGTACAATATGCCGAAGTCATTTTTGGTCTACCTCTACCTTTTTTAACATACGTCGAATCTAAAACATCTACTCTTCTAGTTGGATCATCAGATGAAGACATTTAATGTTACCAAACCATCTAAGATGACCCTCTCTAATTTTGTTTGTGACTGGAGCTACACCAACCCTATCACGGATATATTCATTTCGTATTTTGTTTCCAAGTGTATAGCCACTCATCAACATAATCATTATCATCTCTACAACACTTAGTTTTATGATTCTCTTTTAAAGGCCAACATTCAGTGCCATAGAGCATTGCAGGTCTCACCACCATCTTATAAATTTTCCTTTTAGCTTAAGCAATACCTTTCTATGACACTATAGGGCCAACCAACCAACTTGAATTCTACTAATAATTTCCTATCATTATCACCATCACTTTGAACAATAAACCCGAGATATCTAAAGCGTTCACACCTTTTAATATTTGATCACCCATAATTACATTTTGGTCACGAGCTACTACTACATCATAATCTTATAAGGAATTAGGCAGCGATGAGTCACCAAATAATGGGGTATGTTCATTAAAAATGACATCGACAGATGCCATGTACTTTCTTAAAAGGGGTAACATTTATATTCTTTTTGCAAATGAGAGTATCCTTGAAAGATACCTAAATGACTGGGTTACAGTTTAGAAACATGTGGATGAGTGTCACGAGCAAAACAAATACACCCAACTAAACGTGGTTCAATGGGAAAGAGAATTGGTTGAAAATAGAACTTCAGTAGGGTAGTTGATTCTGTAAGACAGTAGAAGAAATCTGATTGATAAAAAAATATGCAATAGAAACTACATGAATCCAAAACTGTATGGGTACATTAGTTTGAAACAAAAGAGTTTTAATTGTCTCAAGAAGATGTCTATTTTTTATTTCAGCTACATTATTTTAGGATGAAATATCAACACAGGATGATTTCTGAGCATGTCGTTTTGTGTTATGTATGTTTGAATAGGTGTCGAGAAATATTCTTTGGCATCTAACTTCTCATAATATTGACAAAAACTTTGAATTGAGGTTTAATTTGAGCACAAAAAGATTGAAAATGTGATGATAACTCGGAACGAGATTTTATCATATTAAATCAAGTCATATGAGAAAAATCATCCATAAAAGTGAGATTCATTAGATAAAACAGGATAATGTCCCCATACATCAGAATAAACCAAAAAAAATGACTAAACCTTTATTAATTTTAGGAACAAAAGATAAATGATGGTGTTATTCAAATTGACACAACCATAATCTAAAGATGATAATTACTTAAACTTAACTGAGAGTATAATTGTTTAGCTTTGGTAATGATGGATCCCCTAATCGTCAATAGACCTCAAATGGAGATGTCGTGTTGGAATAGCCCATGATTGTTCATTATCTCCCCCCCCCCCCCCC
>JXCR01121433.1:58040-69619 GCA_002079205.1 Phalaenopsis hybrid cultivar
AAACAAGTTAATTAAGATCAGAGGTTGCCCATTTCCTTCCTTGAATTAAGCCTAAATGTTAATTAAGGCTAAATTCCTGAAATTACACTTTTGCCCCTAAGGCTCTAACACTTCATAATTTCTCAAATTCAAATCAAATGACTTTGAAATTTTTATTCTTCTCATTCATGGGTCAATTAAGACATCAAAGGAGAAAATTTGATTTTTCAACATTTAATTTAATCTATATAATTATTTTTATGCAAAAATGAGATTTTTCAAAGAAAATTTGCCAACTTGACCAAGCTGAAGCCTAATCACCTGAAATTTTTACTGGAGGTAAACCTAGATCAGAGAACCATTTAGAACAAATTTCATGATTTTTTGAATTTTATTTGAATTACTAGAATTATTTTAAGTTCTAGGGCTTTTATAAAATATAAAATATTTTAAATGGGGAAACTTAAGTTTTGTGTTTTTTAAAAATCTCCATGAGGTTAGAGAACCTAGGGAAGCAAATTTTATATTTTTATGGTTTTTTTATTTATTGGAATTATTTTAGTGAAAATCCATTTTTAGCCTTTAAAAATTATTTTAAGCTTCAAAATACAAAANTTTTATAAAATATAAAATATTTTAAATGGGGAAACTTAAGTTTTGTATTTTTTAAAAATCTCCATGAGGTTAGAGAACCCAGGGAAGTAAATTTTATATTTTTATGGTTTTTTTATTTATTGGAATTATTTTAGTGGAAATCCATTTTTAGCCTTTAAAAATTATTTTAAGCTTCAAAATACAAAATCTTTATTTAGAAAATCAAGAAAAATATTCTAATTGTTTCTATGTTTTTAGAAAACAATATAGAACATTCCCATGAATTTTATTTTTTTTGTGATTTTTGTGAATTTTTAATTATTTTAAATATTTAAAAATAGGCTAAAAATGAAGTTTTTATTATAAACTCCTTTTTAATTTTATAAAATTCTCCTGATCAGTGAGAACCCAAAAAATAAGTTTTCATAATTTTTTTAGTTATATTTTGATCATTAAAAATCATTTTAGTGAAAAAAAAGATATTTAACTTGGAAAATCAATTTAGGCCATCAAATGGACTCAAAATGCTTTGAAATTTTTTATGNAATATTTATTTAGAAAATCAAGAAAAATATTCTAATTGTTTCTATGTTTTTAGAAAACAATATAGAACATTCCCATGAATTTTATTTTTTTTGTGATTTTTGTGAATTTTTAATTATTTTAAATATTTAAAAATAGGCTAAAAATGAAGTTTTTATTATAAACTCCTTTTTAATTTTATAAAATTCTCCTGATCAGTGAGAACCCAAAAAATAAGTTTTCATAATTTTTTTAGTTATATTTTGATCATTAAAAATCATTTTAGTGAAAAAAAAGATATTTAACTTGGAAAATCAATTTAGGCCATCAAATGGACTCAAAATGCTTTGAAATTTTTTATGTGGAGTTCTCTGGATCTTAGAAAATAAAGGAAATAAAAAATCAAGTCATTTTGATGTTTGTTTTTTCCAAAATTAATTATCTTAGTGATTTAGGGTTTAGGCAAATTAGGTTTATTTTGAATGACTTGACTCATNGATATTTAACTTGGAAAATCAATTTAGGCCATCAAATGGACTCAAAAGGCTTTGAAATTTTTTATGTGGAGTTCTCTGGATCTTAGAAAATAAAGGAAATAAAAAATCAAGTCATTTTGATGTTTGTTTTTTCCAAAATTAATTATCTTAGTGATTTAGGGTTTAGGCAAATTAGGTTTATTTTGAACGACTTGACTCATGAGAAATTTTCTTAAGAGTGATCCGGTCATACTGAATTTATCAAAATTTTCTTAGATTTTTCTAAGCAACATGTTGATTATTATGATTAATTTAAGCAAATAATGTACATAAACTTGAAAAATATAGATATCTGTCTNTTAAGAGTGATCCGGTCATAGTGAATTTATCAAAATTTTCTTAGATTTTTCTAAGCAACATGCTGATTATTATGATTAATTTAAGCAAATAATGTACATAAACTTGAAAAATATAGATATCTGTCTAGAGGTCTTCTCTGACATTAGAAAAATTAGAGAATGTTTCCCTTGGCAGAGGCTACAATATGCCAAAATTTCAAGCCATGGTGAAATGCCTATATGCATGGAGAATCAAAAGACTTAAAACAAAGTTTAATTAATTAAAAATAAAATATATATCACATGGACTTTAAATTATTTCCACATTATTCTCCTCTGTTCATTGAACAAGTGGGTATTTTTATTTTATTTTTATTATTTTGTTACACCAAGATATGGGTTTTTGAAGTTAATGGGTCATTTTCTGAATTTTTTTAATTCCCTATTTATCTATGTAAATGCACGACGCCACATCATCCTAAGCAGCTCTGAAGTTCCATGCGGCGCGCTCCCGTTCGACATCGCCATCCACTTGAGTGCTGACTCAGCCCGCAGTTTATGTCCCGAAGTGTTGTCCGACTTTATCTGGACCATCCATCTGATACACGCCTGATCGAATGGCACTCTATCATCGTCCCCGATAGCCTAACCGAGAACCGTCCATCTTTAAGGCATGATATCTCCCTCATTTCTCAACCAAATTAAGTGAATTTTTTTTAAAATGCTCGTCTAGACTAAAGGAACATNGTTTAAGGCATGATATCACCCTCATTTCTCAACCAAATTAAGTGAAATTTTTTTTAAAATGCTCGTCTAGAATAGAGGAACATATCCATACGGTTAAGATGCCATGAAACCAACTCAAAGTAAATAGAGAATCTAAATAGGCTTGGGATGAGGAGGAGTTCAATACCTTTGCTCTGAGAAGGGAAGCTTCAATCAGAGAGGCTTGGCACGTTCGTTGAAGACCAAGAAGGCTAGGGATTAAGCCTTTTGCTGTGATGTAAGGTCTAGGTTTGAATTCGACCAAGCTCGATTTCAGGTGTTGATCAAAGTCTATGTTAGGGGCACAGTGGAAGGGGGATTTGATGGGGCTTTGTCTTATTTCAGTGTTGTGAAGGTGTGGGTACAAGTAATTGAATTTTGGTAGACTGTGGGAAAATAATGAGCTCTGTCCTGATTTTAGGTAGAAATTTGAACTCAAAATTGGGCTTCAACGGTGGGAATCAGTGGGAGAAGATGGTTGGATTGCACTGAGGAGGTCTCAAAGAAGCTCTATGAGTGATTTAGGAAGCTCTCTGTGAGAAAATATCAGCATTCCCTCCATGGCCATGGAGGTGAGTTTTTTATAAAAATGGCTAAGGGGTGGCCATCATGGCCAATTGGGGGTGCAATGTGGTGCTTAAGTGGCGGGCATAGAGGCTCTAACATCTCATTTGGGTGAGGTGGCCTCTTAGTTTGATTTGGGTGAGGTGGCCTCTTAGTTTGATTTGGGTGAAGTTCAAGGGGAGGTGGCCCTCGATTTTGGCTTTTCCAGTGACTAGGCCGGTCGGCCATGGTAGGGGGAGGCGGCTAGGAGCTCAGGGAACCCAGGGGAATATCTCACAATATGTTAATAAGCTTGGGTTTAGTTTTGGCAAAAAGAATCTTAAGTTTAAGCAATTAAGGCATGAAATCCCTTAATNACTAGGAGCTCAGAGAACCCAGGGGAATATGTCACAATATCTTAATAAGCTTGGGTTTAGTTTTGGCAAAAAGAATCTTAAGTTTAAGCAATTAAGGCATGAAATCCCTTAATTTAAGGAACCATTGGTCCATGGCTTAGCTTAGGTAGTTAGGTGAGTTTTGGCTCAGTCTTAGGGTCCAACTAATGGCTGTGGAGACATTAATTTGTTGGCTTTAGGGGTGGTTAGACAACATTTAGTGCATGGGTCCAAGTGGGTGCAAATGACCAAAACTTGGGTTTGAGTAAGGCTAGTTGTGTCCTTGAGCTCAATTAATTGATGCACTTGATGTAGATGACTGTAATGAACATTTTTGGTGAAGGATTGAAAGGATTTTGAGTTCAATTGGAGGGTTGAAAGAATTTGAAAATTGGTCATTTTGGGCATGTTGGGCTAACCTTGGGTCTAGATTGGGCTAGCCTTGGGCTAAGTCCAAATTGATTGTTGAAAATGGTCAATAAAAATGCCATGAAGAGTTTTCAACATGAATTGGGTGCCAATTTTGGGGCTAAGGCATTCAATTTGATGGAATTTGGGTACATAGCCAATTTGGGGCAAATTTAGTGGTTTTTGGACTTAAGTTAATATTAAGGGAAATTGAGGTTTCACCAAGGCCAATTGATGGTCAATTTTGATGTGTAGGAATGTTATAAAGAGTTTTCAACTTAAACAATGGCCAATTGAGGGGGTTATGGATTCAATTTGGTAAGATTAGGTCATGTGTCCAAAATTAGGGATTGACCTAAATCAAAATTGGGCTCAAAGCATGGGCCAATTGAGCTTAGATTTGGTTTATTTTGGTCAAATTGAAGTTGACTTTGAGTTTGAGAATGAAATTTGGGTATATTGGGATCAAATTGATGGAAATTTGAGTTGAATTTTGGTAAATTTGGGCAAATTTTGGGGGGGTCTTGGTCAAAGATGGTCAAATTGGCCAAATTGGGTCATGTGATAGTTGAAAAAAANTAATTTGATGGAATTTGGGGACATAGCCAATTTGGGGCAAATTTAGTGGTTTTTGGACTTAAGTTAATATTAAGTGAAATTGAGGTTTCACCAAGGCCAATTGATGGTCAATTTTGATGTGTAGGAATGTTATAAAGAGTTTTCAACATAAACAATGGCCAATTGAGGGGGCTATGGATTCAATTTGGTAAGATTAGGTCATGTGTCCAAAATTGGGGATTGACCTAAATCAAAATTGGGCTCAAAGCATGGGCCAATTGAGCTTAGATTTGGTTTATTTTGGTCACATTGAAGTTGAATTTGAGTTTGAGAATGAAATTTGGGTATATTAGGATCAAATTGATGGAAATTTGAGTTGAATTTTGGGAAATTTGGGTTTTTAAAAGCAAATTTTGGGGGGGTCTTGGTCAAAGATGGTCAAATTGGCCAAATTGGGTCATGTGATAGTTGAAAAAAAATAAATTGGGAATATTTGGATTATTTTGGGAATTTTTAGGATTCATGAGGGGCATTTTGGTAATTTGGCAATTTTTGGTGATTTTGGGTAAGTTGGGTGTTTTCAAAAGGTTTGAAATAATTTTTGAACAAGTTTGGATAAATTTGAGAATACTGACCTAATTTAAGGTTTCAAGGGTACTTAGGTAATTTGGGGGAGTTTAGGGGTAAAAGGTAAGGCTGAGTATTTTGGGTAAAATTGGGGAACTAACCACCAAAAGTAAGCCATGGACCAATTGGAACCCCATTTGGGTCCTCTATGTACTGGTCTTAGCTAAAACCCCTATCTTATGGCTAGTGGGTTTAGGGGACCATCTACATAAGTTTCCCNAGAACTAACCACCAAAAGTAAGCCATGGACCAATTGAAACCCCATTTGGGTCCTTTATGTACTGGTCTTAGCTAAAACCCCTATCTTATGGCTAGTGGGTTTAGGGGACCATCTACATGAGTTTCCCAAAGGCTCAAGAGACCAAAGTCAACAAATTCTGGGTTTGGAGGACCATCTACATGTACTGGTCTATGCACTGAATCCATTTGAAGAAATTTGTGGGTGAGAGTGAGTGCCTNAAGTTTCCCAAAGGCTCAAGAGACCAAAGTCAACAAATTCTGGGTTTAGAGGACCATCTACATGTACTGGTCTATGCACTGAATCCATTTGAAGAAATTTGTGGGTGAGAGTGAGTGCCTTAGCTTTAGACCAACACCCAAGGTCAACCCTAAGGTCAAATAGCCCTATGGGAACTCTCCTTGAGCTCCACCATAATGACCTAACCTACTAAGTGCTAGAGTTTAGGACCAATATGTAGAACTTCAAGTTGAGTAAAATGAGTTTAAAATTTTTAATCTAGTTCTCTAAGAATAGTCAATACGAAAGTCCTATGGCTAGACCCTAGGCTACTAAGGAGAAAGTCTATACCTCAACCAAAAGTGAGGTCAACAGGTCAGTATGCACAACACATTTAGTTCTAATCAAATATGATCAAAACTTATCAAAAGCATACATAATGTTTAATAACTCTCTTTTAGTGGTAGTATAGTTAATTTTAACATCATAAGATTCTTACTAGCATAATATATATCCTTCAAAATCTTATCATATTTTGCCCTAAAATAGCTCCAATTGCATAATCACTAGCTTCACAAATTACTTCAAAAGGTTTCTCCCTGTCTGGTGAAACAATTATAAAAGCAATGATCAATTTTTCCTTTTAATTTGCAAAGGCTTTAAGGCAATCTTGGTTAAAGTCAAACTTTACATCTTTTTCTAGAATTTGGCATAAAGACTTAGTAATTTTTGAAAAATCTTCGATATATTGCCAGTAGAATCAAGCATGTCCTAAAAAGCTCCTAACTCCTCTTACATTAGTAGGTGGAGGTAGGTTCGATATAACCTAAATTTTTGCAAGATTTATTTCTATGCCATTTTCTGAAATTTTATGTCCAAGAACAGTTCCTCCTGCAACCAAAAATTGACATTTCTCCCAGTTCAAAAGAACATTAGTCTTTTCACAACATCCTCAAACTTTCACTAATTGATTCAAACATATTTCAACGGATGTTTTGAATACAGAAAAATTATCCACAAAGACTTCAATTCCTTTTTCAATCAAATCACTGAAAATTGACATCATACATCTTTGAAATATTGCAGGTGCATTACATAATCCAAAAAGCATTCCCTAAAAGAAAAAGTTTCATAAGGACTAGTAAATGTTGTTTTCTTTTGATCCTCAGAGGCAATAGGTATTTGGTGATAACCGGTGTATCCATCTAGAAAACAAAAATATTTGTTCTCAGCTAATCTATCCAACATCTGGTCCAAAAAGGGTAAAGGAAAATGATCCTTTAAAGTGGCAGAATTTAATTTTCTATAATCTATGCAGATTCGACATCGAGTGATTTTTCTTGTTGATATTAATTCATTATGCTCATTTGTCACTACAGTTACACCTTCTTTCTTTGGAACACCGTGAATTAGTCTCAACTAAGCACTGTTTAAAATAGGATATATTATCCCCGCATCTAACCATTTTATAATTTCTTTCTTTACCACTTCTTTCATCAAAGGATTCAGTCTCCTTTGAGGATCAGTTCTTGGTTTATGTTGACCTTCCAATAAAATTCTATGCATATAGATTGAAGGACTAATTCCTTTTATATCATTTCAAAGTTTCTAACAACTGTTGTTCTTGCACATCATTTAGTTTTGAGGATAATATGACATGTAGTGTAGATAAATCTCTTAAGAATGCATACTTCAAATGTGTAGGAGGTGTTTTCAATTCGATTTTTGGGGGTTTCTTAATAGATGAAATCAAATTGATGTCATTTCTTGCAGGATCTACCATTTCAATTTTTTGTTGAACATAATCTAGTTCTTCCGTACTCACATCCTTAGACTCATTTTGGATTTTATCATCATCTTGATATTCTTTATATTCCTTTTCAAATTCACTTTCATTTTTTTTGAATTATTCATGGCTTAAATAATCATTAATATCCATTCTGAAGCATTCAATCTCTTATTTTTTTTAGGGTATCTCATTAATTTTGCAATATTTGATGTAACCTCTTGATCACTAACTCTCTTAGTTAGTTCTCCCTTCTGCACATCTATCAAAGCTCTTCTAGTGGCTAGGAATGGTCTTCTAAAATAATAGGAATTTCTTTATCTTCCTCCATATCTAATTTAATAAAGTCCACAAGAAAGATAAATTTATCAACCTTTACTAAAACATCTTCTATAACTCTTTTAGGATAAGTAATCGAACGATCAGCTAACTGAAGAGTTATAATAGTAGGTGAAATATCTCCTAAACCCAACCTTTTGAAAAATGAAAACGGCATAAGATTAATACTGGCTCCTAAATCACATAATGCTTTTCCATAAAATCGTTATCCAATAGCACAAGGAATTGTAAAACTTCCAGGTTCTTTAATTTTTTCAGGAAGCTTTTTCTGAATAACAACACTACACTCTTCACTGAGTGCAACCGTCTCATTACCTACAAACTTCCTTTTCCTATTAATTATATCTTTCATGAACTTCACATAGCTTGACATTTGTTCCAAAGCTTCAACAAAAGGAATGTTTATCATTAATTTCCTCAAATTTTCCTAAAATTTTTAAAATTGATTATCTTTATACGTCTGCTTCAATCTTTGAGAAAATGGAGGTGGTTGGCTTTCTACAGTGATTTTCATTGGTTTAATAGAACTTTTGGACTCATAATGAAAATCTTCACTAGAATTTTCATTTTCCACCCCATATTTTTCAATTTCAACTTCTCGTTGAACTCTTTCTTCTATTTTTTTTCCACTTTTCAGTTGAATAACTTTAATTTGCTCCTTCTTCTAATCTTTAGGATTTACTTCGACATTACTATGCAATGTTCTAAAAGGTCTATTGTTAAGTGCAGTAGCAATACATCCCAATTGATTTTCCATTTTTCTAATTGCAGCTCCCTGACTCTGTAATTAACTTCTCATTTGTAATATCAATTCTTTCATTGATAACTTTTCTCCTTATTTTGCAAATTATTAAATCCCAAGGGGTAATAAGGTTTATAAGCTTGGTTTCCTTGATTGTTGGAGCTTCCCACTGGGTTCGCAGCATTGTTTCCCCATTGTGGATTTGCATTATTCGAGTTATTGTTACTCCAACTAAAGTTTAGATGATTCTTCTATCCTGGATTATAATAATTGGCATACGGATTATTAGAATGATTTTTTATTGCATTTTAAAGTGTCATAAGAAGAATAAGGTTCTATCATTTATCCAAATCAGTTCTCCTCAAGCACATGTCTTATTTGAGAATAATTCATTCCATATAGATCTATCTTCTTTGATATAGTAGCTATTTGAGCAGCTAATATTGATATTGCATTAGAATCATGAATACTAGCTACTCTTTTTGGATTTACCTTTTCTGAGAGACATTGAAAATTAATAGTAGTTTACTCATCAATTAATGAATATGCTTCATTGAATGGTTTTGACATTAATGATCCACCAGCAACAGCGTCAATTATCGATCTAAGGGATCTAACCAATCCATTATAAAAAGTTTGAATTATTAACCAATCTGGCAATGCATGGTGTGGACACTTCCTAAGGATATCTTTAAATCTTTCCCAAGCTTCATAAATTGATTCTCCTTCAAACTGACAAAAATGATGTAACATCATTTCTAAGCTTAGTAGCTTTTAAAGGTGGTAAATATTTTGATAAAAGTTTTTGTGATAAGACTTCTCAAGTTCTAATAGATCCGGGTGCTAATGAGTTTAACCACATCTTAGTTATATCCGTCAATGAAAAAGGAAAAATTCTAAGTCTGACAGCATCATTTGACACCCCATAATATTTAAATTTAGCACACAGTTCTAGAAAACTAGAAAGGTGTAAATTTAGATCTTCATTTGGTGTTCCTCCNAAAGACTTCCCAAGTTCTAATAGATCCGGATGCTAATGAGTTTAACCACATCTTAGTTATATCCGTCAACGAAAAAGGAAAAATTCTAAGTCTGACAGCATCATTTGACACCCCATCATATTTAAATTTAGCACACAGTTCTAGAAAACTAGAAAGGTGTAAATTTAGATCTTCATTTGGTGTTCCTCCAATCTGATTGTTTTGTACCATTTGGATAATAGCAGGTTTAAGCTCAAATGAATTGGCAGCTACATCAGGGTTTTATATACTCAAATGAATTTCATCAGTTGTAGGATTAGAATAATCACTTAAAGGTCTCTGATGATGTTCATTCTCATTTCCAGCATTACTTGAGTTGCAAGCCATTTTGCTAGAATGATTTTTCTCTTTTTGTTGTTTTCAAATTTTTCTAACAGTTCTTTCTAATTCAGAATCGTAAGGTACTAAGTTTTTAGAACTCATTGTACGCATAAACAAAATAAAACAAGTAATTAAAAATAAGTGATAAACTTAAACAAGAAAATGTTCAAACTAAACTACATATACTTTTTTTCTTTTTATATTTTAAAATAAAATNTATTGTACGCATAAACAAAATAAAACAAGTAATTAAAAATAAGTAATAAACTTAAACAAGAAAATGTTCAAACTAAACTACATATACTTTTTTTCTTTTTATATTTTAAAATAAAATAACTAATTTTTTCCACTACTTCCTCAAGAACAGTGCTAAAAAACTTGATGTAAAAAATCATGAAAATTGATATTAAATTAATAATAATGATGCAATGTAACCCAAACAAAAATGTAACTTTAATGAAAATAATTTATCTTTAAAACCTCTTAAAGTTTCAATTCCCCTTTTACATAAAACACAAGTATAGGTATCGTTCAAGTAATACGGTACTCTAATGGAGTCCTAGATATCGATCTCACAGGGAAGTTGGAAATATATATAAGCTAGCTATTTATATTCTATTATAAACTAAAAATAAAAACAATGTAAAGTACAAATTTTGAAGTTAAACTACTTAAGTGAATTGTTACTAAATATGCAGATGTATGACAATAACAAGTAAATTAAACTAGATACTAAACTTTCAAATGTAAATTGCTGAAATAAAATAAAGGTTTTTGTTGACAAAAAGTTCAAGTATGAGAAAACATCCTTCCTCTTTACAATGAAAATATGGTTTGTGAAGAAATTGAAATCATTTAAAAAAAATATTTAAAAATTATTTTGTGTCAAATAGGAGCAATCATATTCTCTACCCTCTTCCTAGAACTATAAAAAACATTGATTAATTAAGAGTTTTTCCCCTAATTCCATGGTTAGGCTGGGAGGATACCGGCTGTTGAGAGTGACTTTATATATGCTCAAAAATATAAGAATTTGATACTGCTACTAGAAGATTTAAATCTCCACAACGGCGCCAAAAACTTGACAACAATTATAGATTTGATAAAGATGTGTATAAAATATTCAAGTAACTCCTNTTGTTGAGAGCGACTTTATATATTCTCAAAAATATAAGAATTTGATACTGCTACTAGAAGATTTAAATCTCCGCAACGGCGGCAAAAACTTGACAACAATTATAGATTTGATAAAGATGTGTATAAAATATTCAAGTAACTCCTCAAAGTTTCTGAATATGGACATTATACATCTCTGGAATGTTGCAGGTGCACTACATAATCGAAAAGGCGTTCTTCGAAAAGCAAAAGTTCCAAAAGGACTAGTAAATGTTGTCTTTTCTTGATCCTCAGGAGTAACAGGAATTTGATGGTAACTGGTATATCCATCTAAGAAACAAAAATATTTGTTCCCAGCAAGTCTATCCAATATTTGGTCTAGGAATGGTAAAAGGAAGTGATCTTTCCTAGTGGTAGTGTTTAATTTTCTATAATCAATGCAAATACGCCACCCAATAACTTTTCTGATATGTATTAATTCATCATTCTCTTGTGCTTCAGCAGTTACCCCTCCTTTCTTAGGAACACAATGAATTGGACTTACCCAACTACTGTCCGAAATAGGATATATAA
>JXCR01121439.1:0-23877 GCA_002079205.1 Phalaenopsis hybrid cultivar
AATATAGTGTCTGTTTCAATTAATATGCTCTCCTATAATTTATGACTGCTACTTATTCCCTTTTTTTTTCTTAATTATGGTTCTGGCTCCAGTTTTTTTAGATATGTGCCGCCTATTGCTAACAGATTTAGTTTGGGCATTAAAATAGATTAATCTTCTTTGTGTTTTTGTTTTTCTTATCTTTGATAGATTGGAAAACTCTAGGTTATACTCTCCAATGCTTTGTAGTTTACAGTTTCTCTTTTTTCGTTATGTTTCTGGCTATAGTAATTTTACAGATATGTGCTGCTTACTGCTGAAACTTCTAGTCATAACGTAAAAAGGGTTTAAGCTTCTTTGTGCGTTTGTTTACTTCATCTATGATGGATTGGAAAACTTGAAGTTATACTCTCCAAAGCTATGGAATTTCCAATTGACGTGCAGAAAGCTAAAATATTAGTTTTTTAAATATGTTTAATTATGGTTGTGGCTCCAGTTATTTTAAATTCATACCGCCTATTGCTAACAGTTTTAGTCTGGACATAAAAATGGATTAATCTTTTTTGTCTTTTTTTATTTGATCTTTGATCGATTGGAAAACTGTAGGTTATACTCTACAAAGCTTTGTAATTTACAGTTTGTATTTTTTTAATTATGATTATGGCCAGAGTTTTTTTTAGTTTGAATGCAAAAATGGATTAAGCTTTCTTGTGTATTTCGTTACATGATCTATGATAGATTGAAAAACTGGAAGTTATACTCTCGAAAGCTACTGAGTTTCCAATTGACGTGGAAGAAACTAAAATATTATCATCCAAAATCTCTTCTGCGAAGGTTAGCACTATAATTCCTATAAGTTATTTATTTTTAATTCTTTATATTCTTGTTACACTTTCAAGTTCGCAACTTTGCTTGACAGAGCATGCTTATACCGTATATGCAGTGAATGATTGGATGATCCATATCAGAACTGCTTTTTTTTTATGCATTATGCTTTTTTGAAATGTAGAATTATAGATAATATTTGATACCAAAGTTAACCCAAATCACAATAATGAAAACAAATGTTATATCTCAAAAGCAAATAGGCTTACAGTCAAAGACACAAACACAAAGGTGGGGTTTGTAGGTGGTGGGTTTTTGTTCGAGGTGGTGGAAACTGAAAGCTGTTAGTGGTAGGTCTGGGGGCAGCTTGGGAAAGTTGGCATGTTGCTGGGTAGCTTGAGGAAAGCCAGAAGAGTAATGAGAAGTTGGTGGCTGCAAGGGGAGTGGGCTGTAGGGCTGTCCGGTGGCTGGACAACAAGCAGGATAGGGTTGTTAACAATTCGATTTCGAGCCTAGCTTGGTCGGCTCAAGATCGGCTTGAAAAAAAATTAATCCAAATTTTTTGCTCCAAACATGGCTCGTTTATTTCAATCTGATCTCGATTCGAGCCAAAATTTCAATAAATTTTCGACCAATTATCGATCTTCAAGCTAAAATAATTAATTTCACAACCCTAACATCTTTAGGGCTGTTAACGATGAGATTTTAAGCCGAGCTAGGGTCGGCTAAATTAAATTCATTAAAAAATTGGGGCTCATAGCACAACTAGTTTATTTCGTTTCAAGCCAAAATTTGAATCAATTTTCGAGCGGATAACGATCTTCGAGCTAAATTTACAACCCTAAACAGGAGAGGGTGAAAAAGGACGACATCATGCAAGAAAGGGGCAACAACAAGTAGTTAGTGGATTGGAAGGGGCACCAACAAGTAGTCGGTAAAAGAGGAGGACGACAACTGGCAGTACGGGTTGGACGGAGCAGCAACAAGCAGAAGAAGGATAAACACCACCACTGGAAGATTTACTGCCGGAGCACCTTCTAGCCCTCGTATATAGCCGTAGGAGGGGAAAAATGGATGTCGGAGGCTATCTTAATAGAAAACTCAAGCAAAAATTGCAAACCTGAAAACAAGAATCATATAGATAAGCCCTGGATGACTACGAATCCCTTTTTGAAAAGGAGGTGCTAATCCCTTGTTGGAGAGTTGATCGGCCATCCCGAGTTCGGTTCGGTTTGGTTCTGCGAAGAACTTAGTGGAAGAAGCCTGAAATCGGCCATCCCGAGTTCGGTTCGGTTTGGTTCTGCGAAGAACTTAGTGGAAGAAGCCTGAAACTCCCTTTACGCCGCTCCCACCTGTTCACGTCAGTCTTTGGGATTGAGGGAGCTTTGATTTCTTTTGTCGAAGCTTTTATCTACACGTGGAAAGTATCACAATTATTGTAATTTCCCGTGGTTGAGGGTTCTTTGATTGTGGTTCAAGAAACACAATTATTGTAATTACCTGGAGAATGCATTGTCCCCCAAAGCACCTGAGGAGTTTTCCCCACGTCCGAGCAAGCATCAATATCGGTCCAACCATCTGTGGTTACCCTTCTGAGTTGAATCTACATTCCTGCCAAGTGTATTCTGCTGAATTCTCAAAAAAACAACGTAAGGTTGGTTCAACTCGATCTGAGGCAAGGACAATTTGAATCTCTCTGAATGGTGGTGAACAAGGTGGTAAGCTATTGAATACGATGTCTTGAAACTCTCTCTGTATTAATTGTCCTATGTCTGCTACTAGCTCTTCTCTCTCATGGTCCTCTGTCGTCTCCAATCTTGATTTTTCTCGATGCTCATCTGCTGGCAAGGGTTCTTGTAATCTTGGAATCCACGGAACATAGAAGTGTTATATACTTGCCATCTTTGGTGAATGAGTAGATGTTCTTGTACCCATTAGGTTCAGTGTTGTGATTATAATGCCACAAACTCTCCAGCAAGAAATAGCTAACGTCTGTGGACACCACATCATACTAAACTGGATTCTGCAGCTAACTCTTAATTGAAAACTACGCGAGACACCTCATTTCAATGTTGATCCCGTACTCTTTTTTTTGACCATGTCAGGGAATATCTCGGAGTAGTGATGCTCAACTTGTCCACCATCTATTTCTGATGCCACAATTTTGCTACTACCTCCATAGATGATGCTGATGTCCACCTTTCCTTTCACAGTACAATAAGTGTAGAATATAATGTGGTGAAGCAACTGTTGCTTTTTTGGTGTCTTATTATGAAGGACTCATTGAACTAGAAAGTTCTCCCCTCATCAGGTGAAAGCTGATACTCATCCTTTCCTTTAATTGCTTCCTCGTCTCTAACTTCAGTGCTCTGTTTGGTAAAAGGACACAACTCTACCCGTCGGGCAACTAGGGCCGATGTGCCCAAGTCCTTGGCATCTAGAGTATTTTTGGGCTGAGACTGTAGTTGATGTGCTAATCTTCTTACACTTTTCACTCTGAGTGGCCTTATCCTTGTCATGACCAGTCTTCTCAACTCCTTGAGGCATGCTTCTGCTGATGTCTTCAATTGCAGGTGGGATGCTATAAACTTTAACATAGAACTAGGATTAGGTTAGCTCTGATACCAAAATGACTAGAGAAAGTGAATATCATTGCTCAAAAGCAAATAGGGTTATAATGAAAGATGCTTGAAGTAGGAAAAATGATGACACAAACACAAATACCTTCCAGCGTAAGATTCGAAGGTGTGGTGCTGCTCTTCGAGTTGGTGAAAACTCAGATCCGTAGGTGGTGGGTGGTATAGGGGCAGCAAGGGAAGGCTAGCCTGCAGTTGATAGCTGCGGAGAAAGCTAGAAGGACAATGGGAAAGTGGTGGCAGCAAGGGGAATAAGGGTGTATGGCTGTCCGACGACTGGACAACAAGTAGGAGAGGGTGGAAAGGGGTGACAACAAGCAAGGAATGGGATAGAAGGGGCTGTAGCAAACAACAAGGAGCAAGTGGGCTAGAAAGGCCGCCAGACAAGTAGCAGATTGACGGGAATGGTGGTAGCAGGTAGTGGAGGGGTTGGAAGGGGCTGCAGCAGGCTGTAGAGGTGTTGGAAGGGGCGGCAACATGCAGAAGAATGAATGATACACACCACCTCATGACGAGTTACAGCCGGAACACTTTCTCTTCATCGGATACAACCCTAGGAGGGAAAAACATGATGCCGGAAGCTGTCCTGACAGAAATCTCAAGCAAAAATTGTAGACCTGAAAAGATGAATCACTTATAAGCCCTAAATGACTAGGATTGGCCCCCCCCTATGGAAAGGAGGCGCCAATCCTTCGTAGGAGAGCTGATCAGCCCGCGGCATTATTCATGCCCCCATGTCAATAGTTTTGAGGCAAATTTACCTGCTCTAGTAATGCTTCTTTTCTGAATTAAAATGAATTATCAGAATGATTGACAGTGGGTTCAGCTTGAATCATTTAAGGAATTGATAGTTCTAACTATTTTATTTAATTTCAATTCTTGCTTCTCCGAAAATAATCTTCTACTGGCATCATTTGCAAACTTTGACAAATCCTTATTGAAGGTTTTACATTTAAGTGGTTTAGTTCTTTGTCATCTGTTGAAGTCTTCAATTATGCTGACCCGAAATGTGGTAGAACATGGTAACCTTCATTTCATTAACTTCTGAAAAACTTCCATTGCAGCATTTGTACTTGGATAAAAAACAACTATGTAGTTGTATTTGCTGGACAAATCTTTCCAGACAACTTTGGATGCTCTAGTAATGCTTTTCTTCCGAATTAAAATGAACTATCACAGTTATTGATAGTGGGTTCAGCTTGCATCATTTTAAGAAATTGTGAGTTCTAACTATTTGATTTAATTTCAAATCTAGCTTCTAGGATTTGTAAGCTTTGCCAAATCGTTATTGAAGCCTCTGCATTTAAATGGCTTAGCTCTTTGGCATCTGTTGAAGACTTCAATCCATTATTCACAAATGCTGATAGAAACTGTGGTAGAACACGGTGACATTCATTTCATTAACATCAGAAATACTGCCATTGCAGCATTTGAACAAGGCAACTATATAATTGCATCTCCCAGTCAAATTCTTCATTGTTGAGTTGTTTTGCTGCATTCACCAGCTTTTGTCCCGAGCCATTCAAACCACTATATTGTTGCTCACTGTCTTCTTATGCTCCTTTCACTCTACTAACTCTGGATACGTGGTAATTGAAGTTTGTTGTTATGCTAGTTTTTTTTTAAGAAATCAATGGTTAGTTGTTCAATGAGAAAAAAATGTTAAAATGGTTTATGGCCTATTTATATGATGCCATTTTGCTCCTAACTATCTAATGATTCAATTTAATTCCTAGAATATTCAAATATTCCAAAATAGTTTATCTTTTGGATTATTTTGGATTCTATTTAAAGAATAAATGAACTATTTTGGATTTAATTTGAAGAGTGCAGGGATTAAAGTGGATGCATTAGATAGTTTGGGACCAAAACTACCGCCATAAATAGTTTAGAGACCATTTTGACATTCTTCTCGTTGTTAAATGCTATCAACAAAATTTTCTATGCAAAACAATATTGAAATGTAATAACTGCCCTAGTTTCCATCCATGATACTTTTTTTATGCATAAAATGTTATAATATATTATTCTACTGATAATGCCTTAATGATGTGCATTTATCTAGCATGTTACATTGTAATATCCTTTACAGTGTGCGAATAGTTTAGTAGATTATTCAAGTTTATCAAATGCTATTTTTACTTGTTTTTCTGGAGTACTTTATAAATTTTTTTTGGTAGTTTTTAATTACTTTGTGACTTTATCTTGTTATTGTAGCATAAATTCCATGAAATCTACTAGAGCAGAACTTCTTTCAATAGTAGTTCAAATCCTTTTGATTATTTTGATTCATTATTTCTTTTTAGATGCACTTGTCAAGTGTTTGTTTTAATGTTTATGATGATGCAGATCTGGCTGAACAATGTGCAAGCATTCTTTTTTAAAGAAAGACCTAGAGCCATTGATATTCTTTCCTTAAATAGGTTAAAGACACAGGTATGCAGGTTTTCTTTGATACTTTCTCAAGGAATTTTTTTTATGTCAAACCCCGTGTTTTGTAAACGCAAAGCACAGTGTGAAGCTGAATGCATAGATAGATTTTTAATTTGCTTGTAAGCACAGATTGCATAATGGAGCTATACTATTGTTAACCAAAGTGCTCACAAGCTCTCTATTGTACATAAGTACTTGACATGCTTATAGATTCTCTTTGCTAGCTATGTATAAACTACTTTTGATGCCAATTTTCAACAAATTGTTGAGACATGCAATTTAGGTAATAGAACATGAACTTTGAATTTCATTTCATTACATAAGTTGTCTGAAATGAGTTAGAGTTTATTTTAAAAAATCTTGAATTTAATCATTGCTATTTAAATTTAGAAACAAGTAATTTGTGGCTTGTTTACCTATTATGATCGAATCTAGGAGCTTGAAAAATTTTTAAGGTAGAAACACACGATCGTTGAAAACTGAACTCTTAGTTATTGCCATTAATTAATAATAATTTAATAAATTGAGAGAGCTACTAACAAAATGAATTTAAATTAACTTAAAATAAAACAATTATAAATGGATTTACCTTTCTCTTTGTTGGTCACGTTTGGCTTCATTTTTTATACACATTGTCTCATTTTTTAATCATTTTTTTCAGATTTAAATTTAAAAAAGTGAGTTTAAAATATGGTGTGCTATGAACAAATCAGTGATTAATAACACTTTAAGTTACACCAATATAACAGAAAAGAAAAGAATATGCATGTTATTTAAAATATTAAAAATTGGTGTAGAATTATATGACAGCTATTATTCAAATATAGTCGTTCAAGATATTTCAAAACATCCGTTATATTGTATTATATCATTTACATTTTTATGCCTTTTTTATATATATATACATTCGTCATAATATACATTCGTCATAGAAGCACAGTTTAAATTTGTATTAATAAATATTTATCATTATTAATATTTTTTTTTTTTCTATTTACATGCATGAGTATTTTATTGTCTTTGGCTAGGACCATAAAGACGTGCTCCACCACCTATCACTCCGTTTAGGAAGCGCACACTTCTTTGTGCATATAACAATGTTGATCAGCACTTCTCTCTCATAATTTTTTGTTGGCTGACTGTTGCTTTCTCGTTATTGTTTCTTCTTCCCTTTTTTTTTTTCTGGCAATTTCCTTAATGTGGCCTGTTGCTTTTATTAGATGGCAGGGCTTCACGTTCAATTTCCTGAGATGGATTTGCTTGCAAACTTCTGCAGAGAAGTTGAATTGCTGCACTCTCGTTGTAAGGAGATCTTGACATGCCCCCTGAAACTGAAGTTTATGGTATTTAAATTTTTATCTTGGTTTTACTCTCACACTTCTTTGATGAACATTTTTCATACGATGGCAACATTTGCATTTACGATATGCAGGAACTTGACAGCTTATTGAAGGATGCTGATAAAGTGCGAGTTTGCATTCCAGAGTTGGAACTCTTGAGGCATTTCCATTCAGATGCATGTTCATGGAGTCATGATTTCTATAATATCCTTGGTAATCTTCCTAATCGTGAAGATCATGAGAACGTTGTTGCTGAGCTTTCTGGCATCTTAAAATCTGGAAAGTTATTGAGAATTGAAGGTGCAGCCTATTTATATGGTTTAATCAATTTCACATCTCATTTTTATTTGACTATAATTCTGTCTGTTGTTAACAGTGGACGAGTTGCAACTGGTTGAGGCTGAGTTGGAGAGGTCATGTTGCAGAGAGAAAGCAGTGAAGGTGGTTATTGCGTAGTCAAAATTAATTTTATTTAAGATTCTCGCTCAAACATGTTTTTGGATGCTATTTCCCTTCTTATGCAAACACGCGAGTAATTTTGTTCAGTCTTAATTGTTTAAAATTTGCTTTTTGTGCTTTGATAACAATTTTTTCATCTTTGAAACGATTGGTTAATTTTTCTGATATATGTATTTTATGAATATGGATTTAAAGGCTCTTCAGGTTCGGATGCCTCTTNAGTTGTTGCTGAGCTTTCTGGCATCTTAAAATCTGGAAAGTTATTGAGAATTGAAGGTGCATCCTATTTATATGGTTTAATCAATTTAACATCTCATTTTTATTTGACTATAATTCTGTGCTGTTGTTAACAGTGGATGAGTTGCAACTGGTTGAGGCTGAGTTGGAGAGGTCATGTTGCAGAGAGAAAGCAGTGAAGGTAGTTATTGCGTAGTCAAAATTAATTTTATTTAAGATTCTCGCTCAAACGTGTTTTTGGATGCTATTTCCCTTCTAATGCAAACATGCGAGTAATTTTGTTCAGCCTTAATTGTTTAAAATTTGCTTTTTGTGCCCTGATAACAATTTTTTCATCTTTGAAAAAATTGGTTAATTTTTCTGATATATGTATTTTATGAATATGGATTTAAAGGCTCTTCAGGTTCGGATGCCTCTTGAATTCATTCAAGAAGTATTGATGAAGGCCTCTTTGTAAGTATCTGCTGCCACCTCCCACTCCAAAAGAAACGAAAAAATGTCAAATGATTTTGTTTATTTGCTTATGAATTGTCTGGCTCTGATAGCTTCTTTTAATTTATTTTCAGATTAGAAATAAGGAATGAAAAATTGTTTTTGAGGCTTTCTGAAGTAGACGCGGAAGCTGTTTTATGGGAAAAAAGAGCTAATTTTGTCCTTACAAACGGTGGTAGCATGGCAGACTTTGAAGATGTTCTAAGGTGTTTGGAAAAAGGTGTTTTTTTTTTAATACTGGTTCCTCTGATTCTATTAAAGTTATCTAAAATTCTCTATTTTCTTAACATTTCAGGGCTTCTGAGCANCGAAGATGTTCTAAGGTGTTTGGAAAAAGGTGTTTTTTTTTTAAATACTGGTTCCTCTGACTCTATTAAAGTTATCTAAAATTCTCTATTTTCTTAACATTTCAGGGCTTCTGAGCATGTGTTCACCATTCTTCCTTCTCTGTTTGATCTCAAGGGGACAATTTCAATGGCTCAGAGTTGGATCTGTAGATCACAACTGTATCTAACATGCAATAGACGAGCTGAGGATAAATTGTGTCCTGTACTTGGTATTGAGGATTTAGAGGTTCACTTATCTTATCACTATTCATCAACCGTTTATGACCATATATTGCTGATTTAAAATAACATTCTTTAAAACTGTGCAGGAGTTGGTTACACTTTCTAAATGTATGAAGGTTAATTTGCCTGGTTCAGAAAGACTTGAGATGACTCTAAATGACATTTATGAATGGGAACGCAAAACCTGTTTGTTGGTAGAAGAGACGGCATCATTTTTGGAAGATGCTTCTAGTTTTACAACTGTTAATGACCTTATATTAAGAACCGAGGAATTGCTCAGCCGAGCCAACTCTGTTACTAAAAGTGGGATTTCATTATGTGCTGTGCTAAGTGAATTGCCAAAGCTTCAGCGTGCTACTTTGACTTTGCAATGGATCTTGAGTGGTCTATCCTTTTGTACTAGGATTCCGCTGGCCAAGGTATTGGCACTTTCCTGGTTATTACATGTCCTTTTGCTTTGCTAGTGGTTGATTCTCTTGATTGGTTAAGTTGTGCGCAATATGCCACGTAGAACTTGGATGCTTCTTCACCGAGATTTTTCCGACTCTCTGAAGCTGAATCATATGCCGGGCATGCTTTTTTATTATTTTTTTGAAAAATATCAGGTCTTTTTGATTTACTCATTGGCTGTTTGTTTGCAAGTGTTCTGAAATTTTTAATTATTCTATATACAATGTAAAATAACTCATGTATTTGCAATAATTGGAATAGAGTGGGGTGGTGGCAATTGCTTGGTGGAGGGGTTTGGGTTTATGCGATAACCGGTTGAGTTCACTCAAGTGGCATCAATGAGTGGGTTGGGATTATGCAAGATGTGGGTGACACTTTTCTTGTGCAACGATTGCGCATAGTTACTTGGGGAGGCAACATTTATCAAGGGAGTGGCAATTAGGGCTTGTGTGATGAAGATACCAAGGAGGGAAGAAATGAGGGGAGGAGGTTGGGGTTTAGATTTTACTCAAACAAGAATTTGTTGTGATTGTTGAGCCTGCAACACCCAAACCAAAGCCAGAGGGGGGAGTTTTTGCACCCCCTTTGGGCTCTCAAGCATCCAACATCTGCACGCTAACTAAGAGGGGGGTGCATTTGCGCCCCTTTTGAGAGCCTTTGCGCCCATGCTTAGGCGTTCAACAGAAAAGGGGGCACCTTTGCGCCCAAGCGACTGGAGCAGTTGGTACGTAAAGTTCTTTGTTTTAAGCCAATTTCGAGCAGCATATCTTTAAGACTTCCTCGAGTGTTCAACACATTCCTGGTGAAGGAGAGAAGAGTTGAAGAGGAGGATTTCTTGGATCTCGACGTGTGCTGTTCGCTTCAGATCAGAGAAGGAAGATTGTACAGTGTTCTGTAAGTTTCTTCGTGTGAGCTTTGAGAAAAAAAAATGTGTTAGTCTTTTGTAAAACTATCTGATTTTCCTAGTGAATTTGTGGTGGTGTCGCTCCGTGGTTTTTTTTGTTCTCGGGGTTTTTCACATAAAATTTTCGTGTGTTTTTTTAACTGTTTTGATTTTTGTTTATGTGCTTAAATTTATTGTTTTGGTTTTCTCGAATTCTGAGATCCTATTCTGTGGTGAAACTGGAAAGATTCTTTCGCAGTAGTTTCTCCCAACAAGCTGGTATCGGAGCGGGGTTCAATTCGAATGGGAGCAATGGTCAAAGAAGCAAAGTTCAAGTTGGAGAAGTTAAATGGGACGGACTTCAGTTTCTGGAAGATGCATGTGTAGGATTTGTTGTATCGGAAAAAAATATACTTGCCGCTACAAGGAATCACAAGGAAGTCTGAATCCATACCTATGGAGAAATGGGAAGTGTTGGATCGAATTGTGCTAGGTTTTATCAGGTTATCACTTTTCTCATTTGTTGCTTTCAACATTGTGAATGAAAAAATTACGGTGAATCTCAAGGCGATATTGGCTACGAAAAACCTTCTGCTTCCAATAAGGTTTTTCTGATGAAGATATTACTCACATGAAGATGGTTGAAGACAGTTCAGTGGCAGAACATCTCAATAACTTCAACACTGTGATGAGTCAGTTGTGTTCTGTAGAAATCAAGTTTGATGATAAGGTCGGAGCACTGGTGATACTACCTTCATTGCCGGATAGTTGGGATGGTTTCGTGACAGCGATGAATAATTCTTCAGGGACTTCAAAGTTGAACTTTGCTGATATTGTGGGTCTGATGTTGAATGAAGAAGTTCGTTGAAAAACAATGATTGTTGATTCTTCAGGTTTTGTGTTCAATGTCGATAACATGGGGAAGGAATCTGGGTAGGAATATAGGCATAGGTAGATCCAAGTCCAAGGAAGGAAAATACAATTTAAGCAGAAGAGAATGCTGGAAAAGCGGTAAGAAGGGGTATTTCAAGAAGAACTGCAAAGCTCCAAGGAAAACTGGTGGTGGAGGATAGATTTGTAGTTTCTCTACTAATTTTTTCTTTGTTGAAATTCAAAAAGACTCCTTGGTCTTATCCCTAGTCAACACTGGATAGTGGATTTAAGTGTCTGTTTTCATACTTGTCTCAAGAAAGAGGTGTTTAACAATTACGCTAAGAGTGATATAAGGAATGTTTATTTGGGAGATAATAAGACCTGCAATATAATAGAAAAGGGTGATGCTGATATCAAGCTGTCGAATGGAACAGTCTGAAGGCTGACTAAAGTCAGACATGTTCCAAGTTGGAAGAAAAATCTTATCTTTGTGAGCCAGCTAACAAAGTCAAAACTTGCGACTACTTTCACAGGTGATTCGTGTAAGGTGACCAGAGGGGTATCAGTAATGGCTCGGGGCAACTTTGAAGGCACATTTTATTTGATCAATGAAATGACTAATTTCATTGATGTGGCTCGTACTAGGGTGGATGCGGTTCTGTGGCACCGTAGGCTTTTGACCATATGAGCGAGAAGATATGAAGTCCCTACTTTTTAAAAATAAACTTCAGTGTTTGAAATCAGTTGATCTAGATTTCTGTGAAAACTGTATATATGACAAGCAGAAGAAAGTTTCTTTCGTGAAAAGCGGGTTAGTGGTTAACTAAAAGAATCTGGAGTTAGTGCATACTGATGTATGGGGTTCTACTCCAGTTCAGTCCGTTGGAGGTTTTTGCTATTTTGTAACATTCATTGATGATTACACGAAAAATGAAAGAGTTTCTTTCTTAAAGCAGAAATCTGATATATTTGAAGTCTTGAAGAAATGGAAGACTATGGTAAAAAAATGAGATACACTTGAGGTTGAAGTGTCTCAAATTAGATAATAGAGGTGAGTACCGTGATCAGAAGTTCAGGAATTTCTGTGTTCAGAGGGAGTCAGGCATGAGCTCACTGTCCCAACGATGCCGCAACAGAATGGTGTTGCTAAGCGCATTAACAGAATAATCACAGAGTGTGTACTGGGAGCATGGGGTTGCATGCAAGCTTGCCAAAATTGTTTTGGGCTGAAGCAATTAACAATTTAGTTTATCTAATTAATAATAGTTCGTCTGTATCTTTGGAGGTAGGCTTACTTGAAGAAGCCTGAAGTGATAAAAATGTATTTCTATCTCATTTAAGAGTATTTGGGTGTTCTGCATATGTGCATGTTGATGCAGGTTCCAGGAGCAAGCTTGACTCGAATTCTCTCAAGTGCACCTTCATTGGATATGACACATATGAGTTTTGGTATAAGTTCTGCGATTGTAAGAGTAAAAAATTTCATCAGAAGCAGGGATGTCACTCTCAACGAGATGAAGATATACAAAGACAGGGTCAGAACTCATGACAGCCCGTCATCTACTCTTGGAGTATCCAAATATGTGGAGATAGATGATACTGATGATCATGAAGATGAAGAAAGAAGTGCTCTACCAGAAGGAGCATTGGAAGTTCCTCGGGCACCTATTGTAGAAGTCAGGAGATACAGTCGTGTGAAACAACCCACCCTTCAAAGGTATTCTATTTGAGGAGGTCACACAAGTTATAGATTCAAGGGAGTGAGAGCTTGCCATGGATGAAGAAATGTAACCTTTGGAGTGAAATTAGACTTTCGATCTGATGGTACTACCAAATGACAAAAAAAAATTGCATAACATGTGGGTCTACAGTCTGAAAGGGGAGTCAGATGGTAGCAAGCGTTACAAGGCAAGACTTGTTATGAAGGATTTTCGGCAGAGATCTTCTCCCTAGTGGTGAAGATGGTGACTGTGAAGGTTGTACTGAGTTTGGATGGAGTGGAAGTTCTATATTTGGGGAAGATGGATGGAAAAACAACTTCTTTACATGAAAATCTGGAGGAGAAACTATACATAGTGCAACCACAAGGTTACAAGGTTCCAGGTAAGGAAGTTTTGGTCTGTAGATTGAAGAAGAGTTCCTATAGCTCTAAGTAGGCCCCGAGACTGTGGTGCAAGTGGTTTCACAGGTTCATGTCAGACAATAGGCGCTTGAAGTGCTAGTCAGATCACTGTTGCTTCGTCAAACACTTTGGTAACTGTTATATTTGTTTCTTTTGTTTTTGGATGACATGCTAATTACAGGGGAAATATGGAGAAAATCAAGCACTTGAAGAATCAATTATCAAGTGAATTCAAGATGGAGGATTTAGGTCCAACTAGGAGGATCCTCAGGATGAGAATCAACAGTGACATGAATGCAGGAACTCTGAAGTTGTTTCAGACAAAGTATGTTATAAAGATTCTATAGAGGTTCAACATGATTGAGACGAAACCTGTTAGCACTACCTTAGGTTGTTAGCACTACCTTAGGTAGTCATTTTAAACTATTGAATGAGCCGTCGCCTACCTCTGAAGTAAACCAAGGAGAGAACTTTGTATGCTTCAACAACTGGAAGTTTGATGTATGGGATGATTTATACAATGCCAGTTATTCATATGTAGTGGGAGTAGTCAGTAGGTTTATAAGCAATCCAGGAAGACATCATTGGAAAGCGGTAAAGTGGATTCTCAGGTATTAGAGAACATTCAACAGAGCACTTTGTTATGGAAGTGTAGGGACCAGTCTACAGAGATTCATAGATTCAGATCTAGTAGGACATGTGGATAGTATGAGTACAACAGGTATATCTTCACATTGGGCAACACATCAGTGAGTTGGGTTTCTAGGTTGCAGATGATCGTTGCACTTTCTATTATGGAGGTTGAATATGTTGTTATTACTGATACTAGCAATGATATGATTTGGTTATAGAGTTTCATGGCAGAATTGGGTAAGGAGCAGGAGATTGGAAAGCTTAACAGTAACAGTATGAGTGCGATTCATCTTGATAAGAGCGTTGCTTTTCATGCCGAGAAGAAACATATTCAGTTGAGTTATCATTTCATTTGTTCCCTTCTTGAAGGTGGAAAGTTATTCCTGGATAAGAAACACAGCTTAGAATCTTGCAGATATATTAACGAAAGTGGTGACTGTTCAGAAAAATGAAACACTGCTTCGCTTCAGTTGAGTTTCATGAAGGTTGAGACCGTGTTTGTGCTACACCACGACACTTGACTGTAAAGGTGATTCAGATGGAGCTTCAGGTACAAAGAACTTATGATGGGTGCGATGATCTCCAAGTGGGAGATTGTTGTGATTATGGAGCCTGCAACAACCAAACCAAATCGAGGGGGTCTTTGGGCGCTCGAGCGCTCAGCATTTAGGAGCTAACTGAGAAGGGGGTGCTTTTGCGCTCCCTATGGGTGCTTGATAGAGAATGGGGTGTATCGTTAAAACTTTCTCGTGTGTTCTTCAACACGTTCTTGGTGAAGGAGAGAAGAGTTGGTGAGGAGGATTTTTGGGATATCGACGTGTGCTGTTCGCTTCAAATCGAGGAAGGAAAAGATTGTGCAACGTTCTATAAGTTTCATGTGATTGTGGAAAAGAAACTTGTGCGAGTCTTTTGTAAAACTATCTAATTTTCATAGAGAATTTGTGGTGGTGTGGTTTCGTGGTTTTTTCCCATTATCGGTTTTTTACTCTTAAAATTTTCATGTGTTTTTCAGGTTATTTTAATTTTGCTTATGTGCTGAAATTTATTGTTCTGGTTTTCTCTAATTATATGATCCTATTCCGTGGTGATGCTAGAAGGAGGTTCTTTCAGAGTAGTTTCTTCCAACATAATTTTTATTTGCATTTATACATTACTGATAAATTTTTCGCCACAAATTTGTCCAAACTAACATTTATTTAAATTTTTATCCTAAAAGGACTTAAAATATATCTAATTTATTTAAATATTTTTCTTTCAAAGAGTTTTGAATTAAAAATTTTATTAGTCGTACTCATGAGAACTTAAAGTCTTTCTAATGACATATAATTAAAAAAAAAAACACATATAAATAAGTGTATAAATCTTTAACTTGAAAGGATTGGTTTGCTTTCTTATGCACAAGATTCCTCTTTCCCTCTTACAATTCTATTTGATTTAACTTCTAATCTTCTGCCTTTGATATTTGTGTTAATTAAACATATTATTAACATTTAATAAGTAATCAATTATTTCAATTTTATGATTTACATACGAATCAGAGGCTCTCCACTACACACTCGTGCTTCTTCCTCTTCCCTTGTACAAGAAGTTCACGTCGCTTTTTTCTCCCTGGACTTAATATCTTTGATCCTGACTCAAATACTCTTAAATTTAAGATTTATATATATATATATATATATATATATATATTGAAAACCCAAAAAGGCTAACATATTAAATAAAAAGAAAGATACATATACAATGTGTGGGAGGGCTCAAGCTTAACACCCTGCCCACACAAAAATCACAAATTGTTCCAAAATTAGAAAAACTAGAAAAATGCATTAGATACTTAAATAAAAAGCATAACAGTGCCGAAATACATAGTAGCAGGTGGCTAGAGAGCGACCCAATTTGGTCTTGCCTCTAATTATAGGGAAGAAGCAAGCTAATAAGATGGTAAGATGAATTGTCATTGTCAGTAGTAACCAATGCATCATTCAATATGTTTTCGAGCTGGAGTCGGCCTCCATTCTTCTTCTTCCACCTGAAATAAACCTGTCATTCCTCTTTCGAAGAATCAGTCTGATGGGGTGGTAGAGCTGAAGCAGAAAGAATACGAACCGTAGTACTCACAATAGGTTTTAGTATATGTGAAGTATGAATTGCCTCTACACTAAATACTATCTGAAGAAGTGGAGCTATGAGGCTCTCCTGATTATCAGTCTGAACACTATCATTTATAGGTAATAGGGTGTTATTATTGTTTTCTATGGGGTTTGAATCCGCCAACATTACATCAGTCGCAGTAACAGTAACAACAGTGTCATGGGGGGTCCTCAGGGGCAACAAACACCTATTGTTTGGTCGTATCCTCCCCAGGCTTGCAAGGCTTCTCTTATTGGGGCAACAAACACCTATAAGAGAAGCCTTGCAAGTCGTGCAGAGGGCAAAAAAAAGAGCCAAAGAGTTCGGGGAGAAGCGACACAGGAGACAGGAACAACAGATGAAATGCGCAAAAAACAGGGCAACGAATTCGCAGGTTATCGGACAAAATCGCAGCTCGATCCAGGCTGAAAAGAACCACAGAAGCTGGAAAACGTGAAAGAGGAGACGACAAAATCGCAAAAGCAAACGCTGAAGCCTTTCGTCGTTTGGCGCGAAAGAGAAAATGACGATCGCAAGGTAGTCCTTCGTCGTCGTTGTCGAGTGCGGGAAACTGCATCATAGTCGTCGAGTAAGGAATTAAACCAGGGTTTTCCCATCGGGCGAAGCTCTAGCAGAGCAGATCACCATCGACCCAAGAGATATTGTATATATGTTGTGTGCCCAACTAAATTTCTATGATGTTGTATGCCTAGCGAAATTTCCTCAGAAGCAAATGAAGTGATGTCTCTTTCAACAAGTACTCTGACTTCAGATGGATGAAAAAAAATAAAAGTGGAAATATCTGTTTTGAGTGGCTTATCATAAGCTGAGACAATAGTGTACAAAATTTTTTGAGTAAAATAATGAAATTCCAGACCCGGGAAGCAAATCTAAACTGGAATGATTGGCGGTTCCGTTTGGGGGTCAAAATCCACTGACAATTTCAGAATTTTCATTGCTCTATTATCAATCCAGATTATCCTTATAGCAAATAAACGCGTATAATCTTCTTCATTATTAATTTGTATGAGAATGTGTCTTTCATCTAACAGTTTAATTTTTCACTCCCCCTACCAGGTGCATATGTTCAAATTTCTTACGAATCAGCTCCATTTTGGGATGACCATACAGCAATTTCCTGACCAAATTCAGTCGTCAGGAGCTTTAAAAAAAATAGCAGACTTCCCATTCTTCCTACCAGGTTTTTTGATATCCTCTTCCCACTAAAATAAAGGAGGGAAAAAACACGATTTAGGTGTACTTGAGGCGTGGACATCCGCAAGCGCAGCATCATATGATCTGTCTGAAGCCATTCCCAATATATGGAGGTGCGGCGTTAAAAATACTGAAGAAAGCAAAGCAGAGAGCAAAGTTCAAATCCAGAAAACAGGGAGCAGGAGCGGAAACCGCTTTGGAGACGCAGACGTGGGTTTGTCGTGGCGCAATATCGAGCTGGGTGCAGAATCTCAGAAGCGGACGAGGACCCTGCGAACGAAGAGAGCAATCGAGCCAGAGAGCCCTGCGATTTCAGCTCGAGCAGAAACAACGTAGACGTGGGTCTATCGAGGCGCAACTATTGATCTAGGTCGACACCCTTCAGCCTGATGCAGAATCGCAGAAGCAGATGAGGACCCCTGCGAACAACGCGAGCTATCGAGCTAGATCAGTTGAAGCGAGAAATCGCTACGCCAGACGACGTAGTCCAACAAAATCGCTACGCCAGACGATGCGAGTCTTCCATCATACGAAGCCGACGACGAAGGTGAAGCAGAAAGCAGACGCTAGGTTTCGCCATGAGGCGAAACCCTAGCAAGGGGAGTTGACGTCGACACTTGTCCAAAACCATTAAATATGTACACATATATATATATATATATATATATATATATATATATATATATATATATATATATATATTTGTATGTAGCCGACGTCGAAGGTGAAGCAGAAATCAGAGCAGACGCTAGGTTTCGCCTCATAACCCTAGCAAGGGGAGATGACGTCGACACTTGTCCAAAACTATTAAATATGTACATATATATATATATATACATACACACATATATATATACATACATACATATATATATACATACACACATATATATATACATACATACATATATATATATAGATACACACATATATATATACATACATACATATATATATATCGATACATAGATATATAGATACACAGATATATACATACATAGATATATATGTATGTATATCTACATATGTATGTATGTGTATATATGTATGTATATATGTATATATGTATCTGTAGGGTTGTAAAAAAAGTTCGTTGTTCGTGAGCAATTCATGTTTGACTGGTCGGGGAGTTCGTGTTCAATTCGTTTGATAAGAAAACGAGACGAACACGAACATTTTTTTTCATTTGGAATATAAACAAAACAAACATGAACAATCATTTGTTCGATCGTGTTCGAATCCTTATTGTTCAAAATATAAAATAATTTAAAATAATTATATATAAAAAATTTATCATATTCTAAAAATAATTATATACTTTAAAAATTTATCATAGTTTAAATAATTAAATCCTATAAATTATAATCTGATAATCAGATTCACGTTATATTAAATTCTATAATTTCATATTTATTTTCAGGTTCATCTCTTAGCTTAAATTTTCTTATGTCTTTTAGATTTATTTAGTTTCTTTGAGTGAAACACGACTTTTGGGAGTGAAATCTCGCATATTGCCTTTAGATTTAAATTTTTTTTATGGATGAGATATCATATTATTGTTTTATTGTGAGTTATGCTTCGGATATTTTTTATTTGTGTTGTGATTCGTACATGTTTAAGCATTAATTGATATAGTTTTAAGCTTTTGAAAGATTTTGAACAATTCAAACAATAAAAACAAATTTGTAAGATTTCGAACAATTCAAATAATTTGAATATTAAAACAACTCAAAAATTCGAACAATTATAAACATTTCAAACGTATTTCAAACACATCAAAGCGAACACAGACAATAGCTTCACGAACAATTTCAAATGCGAGTTTATTTCAAACAAACGTAATTTCAAACGAACTGAAGAAGAACATGAGCTTTGTTCGTTTGTGTTCGGTTCGTTTACACGCCCACGAACGGAGGTTCCAAAGATGGGGAAACTACTTCATTGTGTGTAGGCTGAATGATTGACATATCGAGGATAGTGACATCTTGAGAGGTATCTTTTTGATGATCAATACTTTCGATAACTTGAAGTATATCAGGAGGGGGAATCACTACCTCTGACAGAGTACTTTGATTCTTTGGTCTGAGGTGTGGGTGTAGATGATATTGACAACTGGGGCGCCAAACATACAACAGTTCGAACAATACGAAGGGAAATGTTCAATCACAACCTTTTGCCAATATCTGTAGTGGTGTGTGCCTAACCAAATTTGTTCAGAAGCGATTGAAGTGATGTCCCTTTCAACGAGTACTCTGGGTTCAGATGGACGGAAAAAGTTAAAAGCAGGAATATTCGTTTTGAGTGGCTTACCATAAGCTGAGACAATAGAGTACAACACTTTTTGAGTTAAATAATGAAATTTCAGGCCAGATAGACGAATCCAAACCGGAATGATTGGTGGTTTCGTTTGTGGGTCAAAATCCACAGATCATTTTAAAATCTTCATTGTCTGTTATGCATCCAGATTACTCTTCTAGCAACTAATCTCATATACTTCTTTCATTATTAAGTTGAATAAGAATGTATTTTCCATATAAAAATTCAATTTTTCACTCCCAACAAGATTCATAAGCTCAAATTCCTTACGAATAAGCTCTATTTTGAGATGACCATAAAGAAATCTCCCAACCAAATTCAGACGATAGGATTAAGCAAGTTGATTACAGCTTTTGTAAAAAAGATGTCAGACTTCCCATTCTTCCGATCATGTTTCTTGATGTCATCCGTCAACTCAAACGAATGAGGGGAACAACACGATTTGGAGTACCTGTAGCGTGGGCACCTGCAAGGGCGGTGCCAATCAACTTTTTCGATAGATATGAAAATATGGTATATGAAAATAATTTTTGAAATTTAATTTAAATATAAGAGATATAACTTGAGTTTTGAAAATAGTATGTTTTAATTTTTTGAAATAATGAAACTAAATGGTTCTCATCAGTCCAATAGTTTGCATAATCATGCTCGATACCGCAAATACTACACCTTCCCGAAAGATAAGTGTAGACATCGGCGATAGACCCAATCTTGCAAACTAAGAGATTTGTGACATCCATTTGGTTTGCGAACTAGTTATATATGACCGACAAATTCCCTTATTTAATACAAATATTAAATAGGGATTATTTTATCTGAGTTCCAAGTTCCCTATAGAGGCGAGCCCATATAGTTAATTACCTCCCAAGTGACGGGAATCACTTGAGAAAACTCTCGATAATGATTAGTGGTTCTAGTCTTCAAGAATTCAAAGTTTAGGTTTTCAAGGTAGGACATGAAAAAAAAACAAGTGGGAATGACTCAAGTAAGAACAATCCTTTCAGGAGTCCAAAGGAAGTAAAAGGTAGGGGATGTCACAGATCGAGAGGGAAATCCTCAGTGACTTCCCAAACTATCCTAATGTGTGGCTGTGTCTTTAGAAATGATGTCATTCAATTGTTCAATCCTGCCAATTTTATTATTTGGGACTTACATATGCATAATAGTCGATTATGCAAATAGCCCGCAGAGATAAAAGAGTTTACATCGTGTCGCACGACAACCTCGGAACCTAAGACGAGTTAGGACTTACGCTGCACAACATGGTTGTACAAGAGCCTAAAGAAGATGTGGGGATTTACGTCACGCTAGACGAACTACCTCGAAGTCTTATGGGTTGTTATTATACCAGGAAAGGAAAATACTGAAGAAGATCCTCTTGCTGCTCAGTGTGAATTCCTCGCTGTGCTGCCAACAAAGTTGGCTCCAAGCTCCTGTCGTCGCGACGGCTCCAGAGTTTAAGTGTTTGAGATTGGTGATTTGTGCTTCACAGTTTTGGTGTCAATGTTTGGTTTTGTTTTGTTTCAATTTTTGTTTTGCATGGAGAATAATCAAATCACAAGTAAATAAAATATACTTGAAAGGTAAAATGCAGTAAAGTAAAATGCTGTAGATAAACTGTAAAAACATATCTGGGCATCTGCTACTGTTGTATTATTAATGTTGTGAGCATAGTATGATTTGCAGGAGATTTAAATAAACTTGCAAGAAAATTAAATGAGGCGAGAAAACTTAGCACAAAAGTCAGAAAAACGAGTCGTAGAAATCACAAGCAAACAAAACACTTTATACATTGGTAAAAGTGGGGGGCTCAGAGCTGGGCTGTATGCTTTCCGATCTTGAACAAGAGTCATCGGCCCGACAATCTACAGAAGACAGTCCTTAACCTCAATCAAAGTGACTAGCCGTAGACCTTTATACATTTTCATAGAAAGATTTTCATGCAAAAAACTAAGTCTTTTTTTTATGCAGAATTCTTTTTAACATGCAAAAGAGATTTTGTTTTATTTTCGTAAATATTTTGTAAAGTCGTACAGTCCACAAGCTAGTCACTCTAATCGTACTAGAATTACCGACAACCTAATAGTGTCGGGGGCAACGATCTCACCAAGAATAGACAAATAGTATCATGGATCTTTCCCTCTCTCCTATTGAAGATCCTTGAGGTAGGAGATACTATTCTAATAATCTCTTTTGGTATCCCTCGTTTAAGCACACATACGCAATGTCGTCATCGCCACCTAGACCCTAGACTTATCCTAGTCCGATGATCCATATATGACGTTAAGAAATTTCCCCAATTGCCAGGAGGATTTGAGTTCAAGCTCAAATCCCGATACACTGAGTTTCATTGTAGGTTAAGTGATTGAGAGAATTTCACTGTTGATTTAACTAAGGAAGCGTGGGTCATGTCTCGATGTATCATGTCTAGTGTCTTAGTCAGTTTATGAATTATGGTCAAGTGTCTAGTTTCACCGTGCATTCGAGGATGATTATGTGAATGGACTCTTACCTAGGGTATGCTCCTAAAACCTTGGGAGGTTACACCGCAGAGATTAGGTAGATGGGCTCTCACCTAGGGTGTACATCTAAAGTCTAAGAGGTCTACACTGGTGACTAGGTGGATGGACTCTCACCTAAGGTGTGCTTCTAAAGTATAGGAAGCCTAAACCGAGGACTAGGTGGATGAACTCTCTCCTAGGGTGTGCTTCTAAAGTGTAGGAAGCCTAAACCGATGACTAAGTGGATAAACTCTCACCTAGGGTGTATGCTTAAACTTTTTTAAAGCCTACACTGAGGATTAGGTGGATGAGCTCTCACCTAGGGTGTACACCTAAAGTTTAGAAAGCCTACACTTTAACTTATGCTTAAGGTGATTTGAGGTTTTCTATATCTTCCAATTAATTAAATCATTGATCCCCATCTTTATGACTTAACCATTTAAAAATAAACAAAGCAAAATAAGAAAGAGGTCGACCCATCTTTAAAATTAGCAAAGCCGAAAGGGGGAAAACAACAAATGAATCGACCTAAAAAAATGTTTAAATGATAATTAAGTAAAACCCAAAACAGTAAATAGAACTATCAAAATCAGCCTTGAAACAGTGAATAAAGCTCTCCAACTCCAGCCCCAAAAAAGTAAATAGAAATATCAAAATCAGCCCCGAAACAGTAAGTAGAGCTATCAAATTCCAGACCCAAAACAGTAAATAGAACTATCAAAATCAACCTCGAAACAGTGAATAAAGCTCTCCAACTCCAGCCCCAAAATAGTGACAAAACCGTCCTAAAAGTGTACATTAAAGCTCCAAAAACTATAGCAAAATCAGCTCAAAACAGTCCCCAAAACATCATTTAATTGTCCTCCAAACAACATTAAAACAACAAGAAAATCCCTCCAAAATCAGTATTTAAATGGTCATTGGAACCTCACAGCATTTGCATTTAAATGCTTGAAACATGAAACAAGCAACGAAGCATTTAAAATCAGCAATAACATATAATCGAAATAGTGTTTATGGTTCTCCAAAATCGGTAAGAGTGTATGGCCAAAGAAACTATTATAGTTCTCCAAAGATCGATGCCAAATACATGAATATACAATAATGATTCGATGCTTGTCCGATGGAATGCAGTGAACATTCGCTACAAGTGCATTAATACAACTACAATCATTTTTTTTATCCATGCTATATCTGTCCTGCCAAAATAAATCACAAAAGCCTTCCCAAAATTACATAATGCTGAACAAAGATTTCCTAGAATGAAGAACTATATCACGTTTCAATGGAAGAATAGATGAAATTATTTTATGTTGAGAAAGAAGAATTGAAAGATTTACGATGTACACTCAATGAT
Source organism: Phalaenopsis hybrid cultivar (assembly GCA_002079205.1). Classification (NCBI taxonomy): domain Eukaryota; kingdom Viridiplantae; phylum Streptophyta; class Magnoliopsida; order Asparagales; family Orchidaceae; genus Phalaenopsis; species Phalaenopsis hybrid cultivar. The sequence continues at coordinate 23,448 of JXCR01121439.1, forward strand.
CAATCACAACAGATTTTTCTTAATTGAAAAGAAATAATAAAAAAAATGAAAGGAAAAGGGAGTTCAGGAAATATACCGGAAATATACCTGCAACTGTGTAAAGAGATTTCGGCTGCAATAGAGAAGAATTAGAAGAGGCCAACCTCATGCGACGAAGAGGTAAAACAAAGCACTATTGAGTCACTGAAGCACTTCTTCGATGGTTTCGAGTAGGGCAGGAGCTGAAACATGTGAATTGTGGGAGTTTCAAAGGCCTTGCAGGTGTGTCATTGAGTTTCGATCGAAGGGTGAAGCCGAACAGGAAAAGTGAAGCTGGGCGGGAGAAAGGCTCGTCGTGAGAGAAAGGAGTCGAAACAGGCACGAGGGATTGAGCAGAGGAAGAAAGGGGCTTCTTCGGTCGATGTTGAGTGGAAGCGAATGAAGGGGGCTT
>JXCR01121441.1:2488-17458 GCA_002079205.1 Phalaenopsis hybrid cultivar
TCTGGCATGCCTGTTCCACTCGCTCCTGCGGCCATTGAAAAGTGTGTGGGAGCTCGAGCAGCTTCTTCCAAAACTCGGAGGAGATCGGGTAGGACTTCTCACCAACAAACATGGCGATAAGTTCCTCCGCGGTGTCGGCCGGACGCGCTCCACGCCGTGGGGTCGATGGCACCCCACCCATGGCTCCCGTTTCAAACCCTAGCCACCCTCACTGCTAATCATGAGAGAACTAGAACTCTTCACTCCCCCAAATGCAAGACCTAGATCTGTGCTTCGAAGCAAGAAATCGAGGCAGAAGAAGAGGTCCGCTGGCAGGATATGAACAAGAAGAAAAGCAAATGGGATTCAGATTGCAAGGGAAACAGCTGGTTATTTAAATCATTCGCCCATTTTTATATGAAAATGAAGAAATTTCTTCCGGTCTTATCACATGGTACATCTCTCGGCGTTCTCTTCCTCCTGAAGCACAGTACCTCTTCACGGCCGTGAAGATGCAAAATAGTCAATATCCGACTTCAAAATCTGCGCGTATGGGAAATTTTATATCACACATTTTTGTGTTTATCAGCTATGGCATAAAATTATTTTTTTATTTATATAAACTTGGTAGGTAAATTACATTAATTTGTATATATATATATCTAATTGTTGAGTATTATTTTTAATAATTTAATTCACTGCAATGCAATACTACAATGCTATAAAGATTAATAATCAATTAAAATTTAAAAAATAAATATATATTAAATTATATTTAAATGAGTATTTTAATATAAAGAATAATATTTAAATCTCAGCCCATATACTTGACATCCTTCATCTGTGACACTATGACTAGCAAAATAGTTCTTTGTTTATGAATAACTCGTACACGAATAAATTTTTTGAGCTCGATGCATAAAGGAGCCGAACACCAACAATGATAATTTTTAACTAGTCGAATATGAACTGAACCTAAAATCACTGAAGCTCGGCTCGTTTACCTCCTACATACATACCGCTCAAGTTCTTATGGATTTATATATGTAACGCCTAATTTCAAGTTCTTACGCGTGTTCTGATTAACCAAGAAAAGTGTATTTGATTTTTTAAAAGTTAAAATTTTGATATAATCAGTCAAAAATTTATTCAATCTGATCTAAATTTTAAAATAAATGTTTGGTATTTAGAATTTTAAAAAGTATATATATTCATGTATAATTAAAAATAATAATCTAAAATTCTTTTGCTATCATTTATAGTTTAAAATCTTAACGTCTCCGAAATTTTTGGGAAACATTTTCGCTTATTTTTATTTGAAATTCTAATTCGACCAGGGGATGCTGAATTTATTACAATCCTCTTAAATTATTTTTCATGTATTTGAATTTTTTTTATACAAAAAATGACATGAATTCCCCACATTTATATTTAAATTATATGTTTGTAAATTCTAAACTGCTTTTAAGAATAATTTTATAGGTTAATATTTCGTAGAATTATTTATATACGATCATTGACAGGTCGGCAAGTCGCCTTTCACCCCATGACAGGAGGAGTTATGGTGAGGTGAGGGTGTTTTTTTAGGGATTTCTTTTCCCTTGGATTTGTTAAGGTTTTTAGGGTTTCTCGGTGAGAAATCCACCTTCCCTACCTCAGAGAAGAGTTCTATTTCTCCTCTTCCTTATTTTTTCTTTGTATAGATCTTGTTCCTTGAATTTGTCTTATGTTCTTCCGATTAATGTCAATTAATTTTCACATAAAATGAAATTGAGGAATGATTAAAGAAATGGGATCTTGCTCCTGTTGGTTATGTCTTATGAAAAAGATATTTTTATGACTTTCTTCAATAAGTGATTGAAAAGCGTTGGAAGTTGAAATGTTTGGTTGTATTACTGAAGGTTTCTTTCAATTTAAATTCAACCGTTTGGAAGATTTGGAGATGGTTCATTCAGGAGGTCCTTGGGTTATTGATGGTAAGCCATTTCCTTTTAAACAATGAACTCCTGATTTTAAACTAGTTAAAGATGACTTTAAAGATGTCCCTCTAAAGGTTAGGTTTCCCGATTTATCTTTTTTTTTTGTTGGTCTGAAAGTGGTATCTCTAAAATAGCAAATAAAATTGTTTTACCTTTAATAGTTGATCTTTTAACAGCTAAAGGCGCCTGTTTAACCAATACTAGAGCTAATATTCAAATTAATATTGACTCTATTTTATCTTATTCTATTACTATAATGGTTATGGACAAACAAATTATTTTGCTTGTTATTTATGAATGGAAAACCTTGTCTTGCAAAAACTGCTCGACATTTACTCATTCTCTTTCTTCTTGTCCTAAGAATACTTCTAATGATGGAAATGTCATTAATCCTTTATTTAGAGGAAGAAATAATCAAAGAAATTTTACTAACGACAATTTGAGATACTAAAGTAAATATGGTGGCACTAACAGGTATATTGTTTATCGCCCTAATTTGAATATTCCAATTTCAAACATTTCGGTGAATAATGTCCCACAATGCAGTATCTATGTTTTACCTTCTCATATTAATAATAATTCTTTTCATGTAAGGGGTAATGTTGCGAATAATGTGCTGGAGAACTATGTGGTTAGTCATGATATTAGTAATTTTATTACTAAAAATCATGCTATTATTGCTAATAAAGTAAGTGCCGTTAATATAATTTCTTCTACTTATAATCAAGTGATTGATGCTGCAGATGATGAAATTGATGTTGTGGTTAGTATTATTGATGTACGATCAATGAGAATGCCAATGCTTTTAATGGTAGTGCTAATGTTATGATTTGGCAGTTGGTAATAGTTTTTCTCCGCTTAATGTTAATGTTAGCACTGTTAATACATTGTACCTGCTCTAAATCCTATTGTTAACATTGCTAAAGGCAATTCTTCCTATTCTAATCTTGTCTCAGCAAGAACAAGGAAAGATAGAAATCAATAATTTTAATTTTGATTCTCTTCTCTCTTTTTTCTTATGTTTTATCTTAAATTAATTTATTGGAATATTCTTAGGCTTAATAATGAGGCCCGTATTGTGTACTTTAAAAATTTACTAAGGGATTTCAAGTTTGATTTTATTTTGTAATTGGTATCAGAGCTTTGTTCGGATCTGAAGAATAAGACTTTNATTCACTGCAATGCAATGCAATACTACAATGCTATAAAGATTAATAATCAATTAAAATTTAAAAAATAAATATATATTAAATTATATTTAAATGAGTATTTTAATATAAAGAATAATATTTAAATCTCAGCCCATATACATAACATCCTTCATCAGTGACACTATAACTAGCAAAATAGTTCTTTGTTCATGAATAACTCGTACACGAATAAATTTTTTGAGCTTGATGCATAAAGGAGCCGAACACCAAGAGTGATAATTTTTAACTAGTTGAATATGAACTGAACCTAGAATCACTGAAGCTCGGCTCGTTTGCCTCCTACATACATACCGCTCAAGTTCTAATGGATTTATATATGTAACGCCTGATTTTCAAGTTCTTACGCGTGTTCTGATTAACCGAGAAAAGTGAATTTGATTTTTTAAAAGTTAAAATTTTGATATAATCAGTCAATACTTTATTCAATTTGATCTAAATTTTAAAATAAATGTTTGGCATTTAGAATTTTAAAAAGTATATATATTTATGTATAATTAAAAATACTAATCTAAAATTCTTTTGCTATAATTTATAGTTTAAAATCTTAAAGTCTCTGAAATTTTTGGGAAACATTTTCGGCTATTTTTATTTGAAATTCTAATTCGACTGCGGGATGCTGAATTTATTATAATCCTCTTAAATGTTTTTCATGTATTTGAATTTTTTTTATAATAAAATGACATGAATTCCCCATATTTATATTTAAATTATATGTTTGTAAATTCTAAAATGCTTTTAAGAATAATTTTATAGGTTAATATTTTGTAGAATTATTTATATACGATCATTGACAAGTCGATAAGTCGCCTTTCACCCCATGACATGAGGAGTTATGGTGAGATGAGGGTGTTTTTTTAAGGAATTTTTTTCCCCTTGGCTTTGTTAAGGTTTTTAGGGTTTCTCGATGAGAAATCCACCTTCCCTACCTCAGAGAAGAGTTCTATTTCTCCTCTTTCCTTTTTTTTTTTTTTTGTATAGATCTTGTTCCTTGAATTTGTCTTATGTTCTTCCGATTAATGCCAATTAATTTTCACGTAAAATGAAATTGAGGAATGATCAAAGAAATGGGATCTTGCTCCTGTTGGTTATGTCTTATGAAAAAGATATTTTTATGGCTTTCTTCAATAAGTGATTGAAAAGGGTTGGAAGTTGAAATGTTTGGTTGTATTATTGAAGGTTTCTTTCTACTTAAATTCAACTGTTTGGAAGATTTGGAGATGGCTCATTCAGGAGGTCTTTGGGTTATTGATGGTAAGTCATTTCCTTTTAAACAATGGACTCCTGATTTTAAACTAGTTAAAGATGACTTTAAAGATGTCCCTATAAAGGTTAGATTTCCTAATTTATCTTTTTTTTTTTGTTGGTCTGAAAGTGGTATCTCTAAAATAGCAAATAAAATTGGTTTAACTTTAACGGTTGATCTTTTAACAGCTAAAGGCGCTTGTTTAACCAATACTAGAGCTAATATTCAAATTAATATTGACTCTATTTTATCTTATTCTATTACTATAATGGTTATGGATAGACAAATTTTTTGCTTGTTATTTATGAATGGAAAACCTTGTCTTGCAAAAATTGCTCTGACATTTACTCATTCTCTTTCTCCTTGTCCTAAGAATACTTCTAATGATGGAAATGTCATTAATCCTTTATTTAGAGGAAGAAATAATCAAAGAAATTTTACTAACAGCAATTTGAGATACCAAAGTAAATATGTAAATCCTGCTATTATTGTTAATAAAGTAAGTGTCATTAATATAATTTCTTCTACTTATAATCAAGTGATTGATGCTGCAGATGATGAAATTGATGTTGTGGTTAGTATTATTGATGTACGGCCAATGAGAACACCAATGGTTTTAATGGTAGTGCTAATGTTATGATTTGGTAGTTGGTAATAGTTTTTCTCCGCTTAATGTTAATGTTAGCACTGTTAATACATTGTGCCTGCTCTAAATCCTATTGTTAACATTGCTAAAGGCAATTCTTCCTATTCTAATCTTGTCTCGGCAAGAACAAGGAAAGATAGAAATCAATAATTTTAATTTTGATTCTCTTCTCTCTTTTTGCTTATGTTTTATCTTAAATTAATTTATTGGAATATGCATGGGCTTAATAACGAAGCCCGTATTGTGTACTGTAAAAATTTACCAAGGGATTTCAAGTTTGATTTTATTTTGTAATTGGTATCAGAGCTTTGTTCGGATCTGAAGAATAAGACTTTGTAGTTTGTTTGCCGGTCTCCAAGTGGGAGATTTGTTGGAGGTGGAGCCCGGTTAGGTACAAAAAAAGGGAAATAACTTACCTGCTCCCGCCAAGTGTTGTCCCGCCTAGCCCTACTCCCGTTTCGCGAANACCGGTCTCCAAGTGGGAGATTTGTTTGAGGTGGAGCCCGGTTAGGCACAAAAAAAGGGAAATAACTTACCTGCTCCCGCCAAGTGTTGTCCCGCCTAGCCCTACTCCCGTTTCGCGAAATGTCACTGCTCTCCGCCTTTGATTCGCGAAACAGCGTCGTTCTTGCTCTTTAAGTGGCGAACAAGACCCTTCTCCGAAACTGCTTCTGCGATCGACTTGCTACAGGAGGTTTGCGGCCTTTTTTGTGTTTTATCTTCGGGTTTTCTCGGGATAAATGAAGAGTTCTTCGGGTTTCCTCGGGATAGAGGAAGAGAAGTGCAAGCAGTGTGTGCGTACTTGGTGAAGGAAGAAAAAAGAAGAACAAAAAAATTGTTCTCCCTTGGTTTCTTCTTGATGGCTTGTGGCTGAAGAGAAATCGAGTTTATTTTTATTGTAAGTTTATCTTCTTCTGTGTATCTCGGTGTAGAGTTTCTTCAGNTTGTGCGTACTTGGTGAAGGAAGAAAAAAGAAGAACAAGAAAATTGTTCTCCCTTGGTTTCTTCTTGATGGCTTGTGGTTGAAGAGAAATCGAGTTTATTTTTATTGTAAGTTTATCTTCTTCTGTGTATCTCGGTGTAGAGTTTCTTCAGTGTATCTAAGTGTAGAGAGAGAAGAACAAAGAGAGAAGCAAAGAGAGCAACGAAGTGAGAGTGAGAGATTCCTCTTGTAAGTCGATGTGATCGACTGGTGTAAATTCTTCAAGTAGTAAAATCATCTGCAACTCCGTGGACGTAGTCAATTTGTCGAATCACATAAATCTGTGTGTTCTTTTCTGATGTGAGTTTTCTTGTTCTATTTTTCACTTCGTTGATCATTCTCTTGTTTGATTTATATATATACCACATCAACTGATATATTTAGATCTCACAACAACAACATATTTGTCTCTCTGAGATGCAATTATCTTCTTCCATTATTTTAATTTTATTAATTCTAATCAATTTATTATTTTCTCTGATGAAGGTTGTGTTGATAAATTCAATACTTCTGAGAATGGTAGAATCTAGATCAAACGGCATAAAGATATTTTAAATTTTACCACTCTTAAATTACATTCTCAATTTATTCATGATTTTATTACTTTTTTTTCTCTAATATTAAGTTTTATGTCACTGTTGTTTACGCTGATAATAATGATTTTAATAGAAAAGTATGATTGGATTATATTAATCCTTTGTCTGATACCATTCATAATCCTTGGTTACTTCTAGATGATTTTAATTTTATCTGAACTATTAAAGGAAAAGTTGGAGGTTTACCATCAATTCCTAGTAAATTGTTCGATTTCAACAATTGTATTTCTAATGCTGCTCTCATTGAACTTCAAAATGTTGGTTCTTCTTTTAGTTAGTACAATAATCAAATAAATAATCACGTAAGATGCTTATTAGACAGAGCTTTCTGGAAATTCCTCTTGGATTAATTCTTATATGGAGTCTTTTTTTTATGTATTAAATTTTTACTCTTCTAATCACGATCCTATTTTAATCTCTTTGGGTAACGTTTTTTTTTCTTTACATTGTAGATTCATGCTTAAGAATTATTGGATTCTTTATCCTAATTTTATGTCACTTATTTCTTCTGCTTGGAGTATACCTGTTAAAGGTGATCCTATTTTTTCTCTAAGTAATAAGCTTCAAAATGTTAAAAATGCTCTTAAAGGTTGGAATTGGAACTCTTATAATGCCTTTTCCAATTATATTGCTGCCCTTAAAGAAAGATAAATTGTTGTTCTTTCTTATATTGAAACTTCTCCTCTTTCTACAAATTTACTAGCTCAATTTTTTAATGTACAAAATAGCATTTCTAATGCTACTTCTTGTAATTGCAAGTAGGTTAAGCAAATAGCTAAATATGATTTATTATCTAAAGGAGAGGATGAAGTTAAATTTCTTTTTCAAAAATCTAAAGTTAGAGATAACTCTAACTTTATTCAAGAAATTTTAGTCAATGGCAATTATGTTAGTAAGCAAGATGACATTGCTGATGTTGTTATTCATTTTTATACCAAAATGTTGAATGAGAAAAGCAATGATATTGATCTTAATAATTTTTCTTTCCCTATAAATCAAAGAGTTTCTAAGAATGATCATGATTTCTTATGCAATCTTTTACGGATGAGGATATTAAAAGTGCTTTCTTTTTATTTGATTCTAATAAAACTCTTGGTCCAGATGGTTCTACTTTAAATTTTTTTAAAGATACTAGTCATATTATTGGAAAAGATTGTATCCATGCTACTAAATATTTTTTCAAACTTTTAAATTTCTTATTGTACCTACAAAAAATGATGTTTCTGCTCTTTCTGATTATAAATCTTTTTCCTTATGAAATACTTTTTATAAAGTTATTGCTTTATTTTTATCTAGAAAACCCAAATTTATTCATCTTAACATTATTAGTTTTTCTCGGTCTGCTTACATCAAAGGTCTTGATATTGCTGATAATATTATTTTAGCTAATGAAATGATATATGGATTCAATTCTATTAATTCTTTTAAGCAATTCTATGCTAAAATTGATATTACTAAAGCATTTGACAAAGTTAATAGAATTTTCTTTTTCATAGAATAGAAAATGTTGGATTCCCTTCTAATTTCATTAATTGGGTTAAAGTTGACACTAATTATGTTCATTTTTTTGTCATTATAAATAGTGAATTAAGAAGATATTTTCCTTGGACTCCTTCAAGGATGTAATATTTTTGCTATCATAATGAACTCTCTATCTATCATGCTTGAGAATAATTTGAACAATAATTGCTCTAATGTTTCTCATCTTATCTATGTTGATGACATTCTGATTTTTGGTAAAGCTGAAATTCATTATACAAGATCCCTAAATCAAATTTTTGAAAGATTTTGATGTTACTTTTTTCTAAAATTGTTGATGATACTTCTAAATATGATATTACTTTTTTTTTTCTAAAGTTGTTGATGTTTCCATACAGAATGATATTGCCTCTACATGTGGTTTCAACTTTAAACCTTTTCCTTGGAATAATTTAGGTATTGTTTCAGCCTTCTAAATTGTTAATTTCTTATTGTCATATTCTTATTGATAGAATTAACAATTGGTTGGCTCGTTGGAAAATGAAAACTTTATCTTCCACCAGTAAGTTATAACATATTAAATTCATAATTTGGAGTTAGTTATACTACTGGCTTCGTTCTACTATTATGCCTACATGTTTAAGAAAAAAAAATCTCTTCTTTGATTTCAATTTTTTCTCAAAATAACAATGATGGTAAGAATCTACACATTAATGCTTGGGAAAAATTTGTTATTCTAAAACATTGTGGTGGCATTTGTCTTCCTTCTTCGGATACAATTAATATCATGTGTAAAATTAAAATTATTTGGATACATCATAATGTTTATTCTACTCTTTCAAATTGGAATTTTAATCATTATTGTTCGTTATGGAATCCTCTTGTTTATAAAATTTCCCCTTTTTGAAGGAAATTTTTGAAATGGTTAAACATATAAGATCTTATCTAATATTCAAAATCACTTCGAATAGTCAATTGTCCTTCTATTTTGATCCCCAGTTTTAATCATTATTTTTAATTATTGTAATCTTCATTGTTTGTTGTTGTTTGTCATTTGTTAGATGAATCTCTTCTTTTGTATTTAACTTGCTTTTCTCCTAAATATGAGTTGTAATAGTGTGTATGGTTGTATTAGCTTTTTTTCTCAATAAAGGAAAGTATAACCCTCAAATTTAAAAAAAAAATGAATTATTTATAATTTATTAAGAAAAAATGGGCAAAATTCAATACAACTTAAAATTAATTTTGCCTCACCTAAAAGTATAAAATTAGAATAATATGTAAAATTATATAGGCAGAAGGTAATGTGATTTTTGAATGGTAAATAATATTATTTCTTCTGTAAAATAATTGAAAATAAAAAGTATAATGCTAGTAAAATATTATCTAAGAAATATTGTCTATGAAATATATTTTCAATCGGATTCCCCCTAATTGTTTCCACGGTACTGATCTATGTTGTTTATGTCTTCGGGTAGAAGACATTTGTATGTGAGTTCAAGGTTTTGTGGATCTTTGTTGTTTCTATAACATTCTAAGGATGTTTTGTTGCAGGAATATATGCATCTAATGCTTTATTGTGTAGTCATATTTTTTTGTTTCTATAATATTTTGGACTTATGATTGTTTGAGGATATCTATAACTAGTTTATATTATTTTCTACGGGTTAATTCTAAAATAGTGAAGTTATGAATATCATGTGTGTATATTAGGCAATATGTAATCTTCATTTCAGAAAAAACTACAGTACAACTAATACACAACTAAATTTATCAGACAAAAACACAACTTCAAACAGTTATAGACGCCCAAAATAGACCCTACCATGTGGAGGATGTGTGACGAGAAAGACATAAAAGGCATCTTAGGATTATTTTATTAATCAAAATTCTTAGATGTGATAGAACAATTAAATCTATACCCGAAATTGTGCAATATTATCATTAATAAATATGCATTTAAATATTCGAACCTCACCTGCTTCACGTTAATATTTCTTTACAAATGAAACTACTCATTAACAGATAGAATCAATTCAATATTAATTAATACATTCCAAAAAGTATGATTTGATTTCATTAGCTCCTATAATTAATCTCTCATCTAGACTTTGACCTGCCACCGGCTTTCTTCGCACCCAACAACTGAAATAAAGACGAAAGTTGATTAGAAAGATTCTATAGGGCATGTTTAGGAGATAATTTTGAGTACTTAAGACGTACGCAGTGTTGTGTACGTCAGTAGGTTATTCAGAATGTATTAAGGGGTTATATCTGCGTTATACCTCTATAGTCTCCCTATAACCTACATGTAACCTACATACTAGAAGGTACATGTAGGTTACGGGGAGATTACATGGGGTATAACATAGATATAATCCCCCAATACCCTCTGAATAACCTCATCGGCGTACGCAACCTACGTCTTACGTACTAAAATTTATATTTTATGAAGATTGCACAAAAATAAAATAAAATAACCCAAAAAAACAGCATAGATGTAATTTTGTAAATATGCACATTTTTCTTAATTTTTTGTATTCAATGATTTCTTAAATTATGTTACTTTTTTCTTTTATTCAATGCCCCATAATAAATAAGAGAAAAAAAAATAATTTCGCTATATATGAATTAATAATATGAAGATAAATTTGTCTGATTGAACACTTGTATAGAATTATGAGAACCTTGAAGGAGATTCAAGTTCATCAAGCGTGAAAAACATATAATCTCTATTATAAACTAATTGCATATGCTCCTACATTTCATGGCAGGTAAATAATAATAATAATAATAATAACAATAATAAATTAAGGGGTCATTTAAGATTATTTTTTTATTTTTTATTTTTTATTTTGTTTGTTTTGTCTTTATTTTAACATGAAAGGGAAACATGATTAATACTTATATATATATATATATATATATCTATATATCTATATATATATATATATTTNAATGAGAACCTTCAAGGAGATTCAAGTTCATCAAGCGTGAAAAACATATAATCTCTATTATAAACTAATTACAGATGCTCCTATATTTCATTGCAGGTAAATAATAATAATAATAATAATAATAATAATAATAATAATAATAATAATAATAATAATAATAGCAGTTAATTGAATAGACACGAAGGATAAGAACTCCTTCAGTTAAGACTTAAGAGTCCTATTAAGCAGTTAATTGAATAGACACGAAGGATAAGAACTCCTTCAGTTAAGACTTAAGAGTCCTATTAAAATTAAGGGGTCATTTAAGATTATTTTTTAATTTTTATTTTGTTTGTTTTGTCTTTATTTTAACGTGAAAGGGAAACATGATTAATACTTTTTTATAATTTTTTTTTATTTTTAAAAGTAAAAAATAAAAAAATATGTTTGATATTTCTATACATTTTTAATCTTTTAAATTAACAAAGTAAAATAAGCTCATCTTCTCCTCAATAATGCGAGACCCATTCTCTGTCTATTGTCGGCGTTCGGCGTGTCTCGTCGCTGTCTCTAATCAATTTGAGGAGGAGGATGATGAAAATGATGATTTTGATTTGTGTTGTGGTGTTAAATTCAACACAAAAACATGCAAAAGAACAACACATCCAAATATGCAACAAGCAAGGCCACTTGGCCAGTCAATGCTGACACAGAACAAATCTACAATATAAACTGCCCAACACTCCTGTGGCAGCATTAACAACAAAAGTATCAACCCAACTGCAAGATTGGATACTAGATAACAAAGCTATATCTTACCTCACACCCAACACGTAGCATCTACAATCTTTTCAGCCATACAAGGGCTCATAACAAGTTGTCGTAGGTAATGGACAAAGTTTGGTCGTAAGTTAAAACTGTTACCTCTATTTAAAGTTTCCAAATTTTCTCATAATGTAATATTCATACATAAATTATCTAAAGACAATAACTACACTGTTGTTTTAAAGCTGACAAGTTTCAAATTTAGGATTCCAGTACCGAGAAGACCTGCTCATCAAGGGCTCTATCCTATAACAACTCTTCAATCCACTATAAGCTCAAACACATAGCATCAAAGAGTTGGACATTCATACAATAAAGTTATGTCTATTCCTTCACATGTTAATCCTTATCTCCATATTACTTCATGTATTTTGAAATGTTTGACTGTTACCAAATTAAAAGTAAAAAAGTACCTTTCAATAATAGTACTAATAATTATCGAAAATTAGAAATGATACTTTCTGACACTTGTTGGCATTTTTCCCATTTTTCTATAGAAAGATACAAATATTATGTCATATTCATATATGCTTTCTCTCGCTACTGTTGGTTGCATTCCCTTAAGTTACAAATCTCAAACCACTTCTCCATTTATATACTTGCACAAAATGATACAAAACTAGTTTCACATAAATATAAAATATCTACACTCCAATGGCAGAGGAGAATATATATCGAATGAGCTCAAAATATTTATGCAAGACAATGACATTCAACACCAATTTAGTTGTTCCTTTACCCCCGAGCAAAACGGAATAGTTGAAAGGAAACAACTTTCATATCATAGAAATAGCTATAACTCTTCTAAACTCCTCCAACCTTCCCATAAATCTTTGGATAGAAGTAGTTCTCGTTGTCACCTATCTTATCAACCACCTACTTTCTAGTAAACTTTGTTTCAAATTTTATATCAACAACCTTAATATCAACACTTGAGGTCCTTTGGTTGCCTCTATTTCCCTTGGCAACATTACAATATTTCTCATAAACTTCTCTCAAAGCTCCCAAATGCAACTTTGCGGACGACGGTACACCAGACAAGGGCTGCACACAAGAAAATAAATTTATTTTCTCACGCTATGTCATATTCATTGAAACTACTTGCCTCCCGTTTCACCATTACATTCAGTTAAACCCATAACATACCCACAAGATTTTCTCATTCCTACCTTTATTTTAGGATGTAAGTAGTCATTTAAAATTGTCATGCTAGTTGAACCATAACATGACACAAAGCTCATTTGGTTGCATGAGGATTCTCACATCAACAAGGGACAATTTACCAAGAGACTTTCAATATGGTGGTAAAGTTTCTGTTATGGTATGGCTCATATTCCATATCGGGACAGACGCTGGATCGAAGCGGAGCGGAGCGGAGCGTAGAATCTGTCCAAATTGGGAAGTTACNATAAAATAAAAGTAAAGTTAAAGACTAAACATTGAAAAGTTAAAGTTAATGCATATAAAAGTTTAAGTTATTTTCATTAAATAAATGTCATGGACACATATATTAGATTATTATAAGATTTTTATAGAAATATGAAAGATTAGCATGTATATTGTTTTCTTTTCTTTTCTTTGGGTTGCTGTAATTTGAAAGGGTGATTGTTCCTCGGTTATCTTTAGATAACTCATTATGTTATTTTAATATTTTCTTAAGATTTTGAGCTTTTGAATAAGATAGATAGAAGGAAAACCAAAGCGAACAAAAGACAACGTCAGCAACCTGAAGGGTAACTATATTTTTTCAATTTAATTATTTTTTAGTGGCTCGTTCAATTAATATTTTAAATATTAAATTTTTAGTGATAGACNGTTTTAATATTTTTATAAGATTTTGAGCTTTTGAATAAGATAAATAGAAGGAAAACCAAAGCGAACAAAAGACAACGTCAGCAACCTGAAGGGTAACTATCTTTTTTCAATTTAATTATTTTTTAGTGGCTCGTTCAATTAATATTTTAAATATTAAATTTTTAGTGATAGACATAAAATACCAGATTTTTTTTCCATCGTTTGATCGCTCGTTCTTGTCTTGTTTAATTCTAAATCTCGGGTCTGGTCATGACAAAAGTTGTATTAGGACAAAGATTTATATTAAACAACATGAATCTTAATGAAAGAACGGTTAAAATGATTGAATAAAGTTATAAATAATAAAAATTAATAATTTAATTGAGTCAAAATAAATTATTTCGTCATTATTTCAGAATTATNTGATTTATATTAAACAACATGAATCTTAATGAAAGAACGGTTAAAATGATTGAATTAAGTTATAAATAATAAAAATTAATAATTTAATTGAGTCAAAATAAATTATTTCGTCATTATTTCAGAATTATGGATGATTAGGAGAAAGAGGCCAGTGATGATAATGTTAAATTTCATATTCCTTATTGTCATAGTTAATGTTGATGTATTTTCTGATCCGATGAATGCTGTGGCTCAACTGATTAAGAATTCTCAATATCAAGCTAGTGGCAGCAGAGGAGCATCGATAGATAAGTATTTGAATTCCTTTCAATATATGAGGCCACCTCTCAAGGATGAAGTCAGGTGGATGCTGAAAAATGACTATTGAGAGTAGAGAAGATTATAAATGGGTTGCTATGTCCACCAGAAAAGATTTTTACTCTTGCCACATTTGCTTTTGAGGTGGAAGCTGATAGATAGTGATAAGGTTAGTTACAGGAGAAATTTGGTGGTCGTCCGAGTCTTCTAGTGCAGTGAGATGAGTTTGTGAGACACTTTAGAGACTAGTTCGTACCACTGCCAGCCAGAAGAAATATACATGATAAATTTATTAGTTTTGTGCAGGAAGATGACTCCCCCCCTGCCCCCACCCCAAAAAAATTGCAATTTTCAATATATTAAGTGAGGTAAGTCATTCAAATAAGAGAAGATAGTAAGTCTCATTATGTAGCTAACAAAAACACATATTTGGCTAATGATAAGAGCATGATAAGCTAGAATATCTTTAGGTTTTAGGCCTGAAATTTTAATGTTCAAGGAGGAGTGGAATATTTAATAGCGCACTCTTTAAATCGAAAGTATTTCTTCAAAAACACTTTGCATATTTGAGTGCATGAGA